>CM035154.1:81701354-81983980 GCA_020205615.1 Panax quinquefolius | reverse complement strand
GATGCCATTCTCAAACTTTGTCACAAAACAAGGGTTAATTGACATTTAACAAATTATCCCTATATTAAATCGACCAATCAAATACCAAATAAACTTAGGTAGGTCATACTAGCGAAGGAATTCCCGCCTCTCCCCTCCTAGTTCTTATCTCGCATCTTAGCTGAGGATCATATCCCTAAGCTCGATACCAATTGTGGCGCCCCCAAAATTAGGTATCGTCACACCATCTTGGGTCGCCACTTACATGGTACATAAATTCAAATACAACTTACTAACCTAAGCGTAGGTATGCAATACGACATAAAGCGTGAGTTTGAATACAAATATTGTCTACTAGATATTATACAAACTCAAAAGGAGTCCTCATTACAACTTTTATCACACTATTTCACGAGAATAGTGAGGACTACTAATGCTATCCTACGGACCATTACTTACGTTCCCCGGCTAACGTCAAAACTATGTTCTCATTTCAAGAGAAACGGTGAAAGAAAGGTGAGCTCAACTAGCCCAAGAAGAAATATTATGACTAAGATAATGCGAATAAATTATCATTAGCCTTCAACAAATGTTAAACCGATAAAATACAATAGACAAACAGTTTAAGCTGCAATGAATAAGCAATCCATTAAAAGAGTCAAGTAGAATAAAGTCTACTATCTTTTAGGTTTTAAAAGGTTTTCATCAATTTTTATCATTTGAGACTCGATTTTAATAATAATAAACCACCACATCTAATCATCCCGTACTACTGCGGTCAAGGATTTTCATCAAATTATCAATGGTAATTGACTATACCGAATCACCCCCGGTCATAATCATACCAAAACTATCCATCATCGCATTACAGCCCACCGAGGACTTTTGTCACATCATTTATATCAAGTCGTGATTATACCGAATGATCCTCGGTCATAATCATACTAAGTTCATCTATGCACGTAAGCCAAAGATAACATAATATAACATGAGGATGATGACAATGACATAGTAATTCAATAAAACAAGTTCAAGAATTATTTAATCCATGAATTATTAACGTCCAAATTATCAACATGATCTTTGTTTACAGAGAGTAAAATTCAATAATGATCGGAAGAATATTTTCATGAAAAGATCTTTGGATGAAAAACGCAAATATCAAGGATATTCTACTAATTTCATGGAGTATAGAAGTCAAAGTTTTAACTTAATTGGGTATAATAAAGAATGGAATAACAAAAGAAATCACCATGCATGCGGTGCCGCATGATGTAGACAAGAGTTATTCAACGAGAATAATAATAACGGAACCGAGTCGGTGAAATTCACATCGCAAGCGGGATGTTCCAACAGAATAATAAAGATGGAACCGGATCCGGTGTAAAACATGAGATAGGATATTCCAACAGAATGATAAAGACGGAACCAGTCGGTGTAAAACACATGCAGCAGGATGTTCCAACGTAATAATAAAAAGCGGAACCAGTCCGTGTAAAACACATGAGCAGGATGTTCCAAGTGAATAATAGAAGAATGTCACCAAGTATAGGTAAGCATGCAGTATCTGAGTTATTCCAACGAGAATAATAAGTAATGGAATAACATAAGGATTTCACCAAGTATAGGGTATGTCTGGCGTGATACTGAAGTTATGTATAGGGTATGCCACTTTTTGAGTTATTCCAACAGAATAATAGTGAATGGAATAATGAAGTTTCTTCAAGAAGAAAGAATAACACCACTACACCGTAAAAGAACCTGAATATAGAAGTAGTGAAGTAAAGCGAGAATACTCTTCTTCTTTCTATAATTTCTCTCTATAGCTTCTCTCTATAATTTCTCTCTCTGAGTTTCAATGAATTCGTAAGAAAATAATGAAGGAATGAGCTTTATTTATAGGAAAATGGAATGCATAGTAACTAATTCATGAACGGTCAGATTGATTTACTTTAATCTGACGGTCCATATTTAAAGAAAAATCTTTTAAATAAAATATAATATATTCTATTTATATAAAAACATTTTACTATGCAAACACTATGCAATACTATGCAAAAAACACTATGCAACACTATGCATAATAAAATATAATATATTCTATTTATAGAATAACTTTAATAAAGTATTCTATTTTATATAAAAGATGTTTCATTTTATTATTACGTTAATAATACTGAATAAAACAAAAGCGTCATTATCATTATAATAATTCATATTATTAATCGATAATAATGGAATCAAACCGAGTGACTTCTCACATAAGCATCGATAATCAATACTGGTAGTGCTACTTATGCAACCACACACGTATTCATTGTACTTTTACTACTGAGAGTAGTTCAACGAAGAACTACGGTAAAACTTCCGCCGTTATTTGATAAAATATTTTTTGTCGTTTTCTCAATCCACAATAATAATTACATTGTGGGGTCCACCAATGATTGAGTAGTTATGCGAATATTCCTGCTAAACCAAGAATATTCCCAGACCAATCGAATATAATATAACCACTTGCATACTTTGCAAAATTTATAAATACTACCCACAACTATAATATTATCTCAAATTCACACCATAATATTAAAAAAATTATTTCGACCAAATTTAAATCTTTATTAATAAAATCTGGGGTCTCACAACTAACCTCCTTACTATTCACGAAGCTTCTAAGAGAAGCTTCTTGCTTCCGTTATGCAAAATTCATTCGACAGTTCGAAAACTATGATTCTCGGAATCCAAATATTTTTGGATATTTCGTCTTTCCTCTATAGTTTAACTTTTACGCATTCTTCGGAACTCCGAAAAACTGAAAAACACTTTTTGATGTTAAGCGTTTTCCTTCACGTTTTCCCCTAACGTAGTTAAACGAATGAACAATACATAACAATACTTTTCATCGTTTTTATTTCGTCTGATTTTTATACGTTTTTCGAGAAAAACTTTTATCGACTTACTTAACTTTTCACGATATATTATCGTCAAATCTTTCGACAGAATGTCATTTCGACATACCGAACTCTCGAAAAGGCTTAGGTTATTCAAACCCTAACCCTTAGGGTTTCGTCGGGTGAATAATGCTTATTTCATATTTTTCCTCAAAATAATTTTTTTCCCCCGAAATTTTTTTATTTTCGTCTTGAAAATTCTTACTCGTTCAGTCTAGCTCGTAGCCAGAATCCTCTAGTTTTATAATCATCCTAGGTTCTAGAATAATAAATAAGCACATAGCACATAATATTATTAATTAAAATTCATTTTATTAATAACTAATTCTTTATATCAAAAATTTTGGACAATCCGATTTTCCGGGTTGTCACATGTATTAATTTCCACATATATATACTAGTCGTACTACCCGTGCCTCCGGCACTATGTACGAAGGGGAGGAGAGATTGTCGGCGCTAGAGAATGGAGGAGGCAGAGGGCGAGCTTGGAAGGAGGAAGAACGAAGGATGATCTCAGAGTGAAATAGATCAATTTTTTATCCTTTAAAGTTAAAGAGGATATAATGGACGGTGATATTTATACCAAACTTTGGACGATTCTGATCGTTTATTAGAGTGAGCGAAAAATTCAAATTCAGTTGTGTTTTGATAATTAGATGTGGAAAAAAAATGTATGTACATAACTGTGTAGTACATAGTCGGCTATGGCAACAATTTTTTGGGCTATAGAAACCCGTCGCTATGGCCTAAAAAACTCGTTGTCATAACCCGATCATATAATACACATCTCAGATATATATATATATATATATATATATATATATATATATATATATAGAGAGAGAGAGAGAGAGAGTAACTCCAAGCTATCAAAACACATATATGTTTTTTTAAATACTCTTACCATAAAGTTAACTATCAGAAGGCATATATGTTTTTTTAGATACGATTACTGTAAAATTATCTTCATGATAAGTTGGTCAATTAATCAATATAGTGGTTACACTCAAAGAGGAATCACCACTCAGCCTGCGTGTCGACACTGCATTAGTCAATTGACCAAAATTAACTTTTAATTTTTTTAACGTCTCTCTCGGTTATGGTGTTGACAAAGGACAATTACACTCTGTTTATGAGTTTTGAACAGAAAAAAAAGAATAGAAAACTTAAATTAGAACAGAAAAGAATAGAATAGAAAACTTGAACTTTTCCTTTGTGTTGTTTTTGAGTTTTTAATAGGAAAGAATAAAAAATTTAAAATTGAGGACATGAGTTATAATTTAAAATTTATTATATTAAAAGTTGATGATAATATGTGAATTATAAAAATATTACTTATTCCAATTTCTTTTTCGTCTAAATCAGGCCAATTTTGGACGAAAACTTTAGCAGAAAAAATGGCCAAATTTTCTATCCATTTTTTTGCGATTTATTAAAAAACTTAAAAACATAAGAATTGGAAAGAAAAGTTAGATTTTTCGTCCATTTCTTTTCTTTTCTGTTCATTTTTAAAGTCAGAGCGTTAGTTTTACACTCTGTTTCTGAGTTTTGAACAGAAAAGAAAAGAATAGAAAATTTAAATTAAAACTAAAAAGAAAAGAATAAAAAACTTGAAGTTTTTTTTTATTTTGTTTCTGAATTGTTAATAGAAAAAAATAAAAAATTTAAAATTAAGGACGTAAGTTATAATTTAAAATTTATTATATTAAAAATTAAGAATAATATAAAAATTATAAAAATATTATTTATTTCAATTTATTTTCCATCTAAGTCACGTTAATTTTGGACAAAAAAGACCAAATTTTTTATTCATTTATTTTTTTTTTCCATTTATTAAAAAACTCACCGTTTGTTTTTTTTTTTCACTCTTGTTTTTTCTTTGTTTTGATTGTTCTCTTCGACTCTGAGGTACTGATTTTTTCCCCTCCTGAAGCAAATCGAGAGGAAAACACTAGTTTAAAACTTGTTTACGCGCTAATTAATTAGATATCTGGTATTATTCTATTTTTCTGGAAGTATTTTTGGGTATTTTAACTCAACATCTCTGTAATGTTGGTGTCTAGAATGTTGGCAAGTTTTGGGTACTTCTAGGGTTGAATCTTTGTTTGGTTTAAGATTTATCGGGTTATTTAAGTTACAGGATCTCCTTTTTGGTATAAATGGTGTTGGTAGATTGCTGTGTTGTGGCTCTCAGTTTCTGTCTTTTGAGCTATTTGGGGGTAGTACCTTGTTTAGATCTCTGTTTTACATTTGGTTTATTTACCCCATTAGCACTTTTTAATTCTTTCTAAAGTATTTTTTGAGCTTCTGCAGGGGAAATTGAAGAATATTGTTGTGTTTTGGGTAAAATTAGTTTGAATCTTCGTATTGATTTCTGACGAGCCTGATAAATAATTTTTTTGCTTGTTTTTCAGTGTTTCAGTACTTTTTTCTCTCACTTCTCAAGCTACGGCTAATATCTAGGTAAATCTAGAAGTAATATTCATTTTATAGCATGCATGGCTTGTTTAGTGTTCAGTTGAACGTTTATGGACATACTTGTGCGTTTTCTTTGTTTGTTATGGTTTATGCCAGTCTCCAAAGTAGAATATTTCTCTGTTTTGGTGTTTGTATTAAGGGTTTACTAATAGTTTGCACCGCATTTTTCAGATCAAGGCCTCTGCTAGTACAAGGAGAGGGTCTCTTTTTATGTATTTGTTCCCTTCTCTAACCGCAGTCATGTAATTTGGTGTCTTTTACTATTTTGGGGATTTTAAGAGGTCTTTTGTTGTTTTGTCTCAGAACCTTAGTTCTTTTGTTTGGTGAATAATCTTAAAACTTTAAATCCTCCTGATGGGGTAAAGTTTTATAATTTTTTCAAGGATATATAAATTTTTCAATCCTCTTGTTCTGCATTTGTATAAAGAACATAAATATGTTTTAGGGTCTTGTTCTAATGTTTGCTTAAGATTTTAGATCTAGTTCCTTATCTATTTTTTGGTCTGGGCTTACAGTCTCAAAAATGAGAAAATGTCACTTTCCTTTGTTCTAAAATCCGCATGTAGCCAAACATCCCCTCCTTTTGGAAATGCTTGTCATTGCATATCAGTATCTATGTATAATTGTTTTCTGGCATATTCTCTGGATGTCTTTGGTGACTTTGTGGTTTCAACTGTTTTAAATTTTAATGTTTGGATACTTGTAAAAACATGTACATTTTTAACTTTTGGAGATGTTATGCCTTTTGGATTCTACATCGTGGCCATACACCATTTGTTATATATATTCAAGCCTTCCATATGGTTGGGTGCTCTGTAACAGACCCTTATCATGTGAGTTCTGACACAGGATACGGGTTCTAATTCCTTGGTGACATGAATTTTTCTCCTCCTTTTGGAAGTTTATAATTTATGAACTCTAAGTATATTATGCTAACATGCTTCTTAGAACCCTAATATTTTAACTACTTCACTTTTAAGGATATATATTTCAGAATATCCAACAGTTTCTGCTTTTGGTAGTTGATTAAAGAGACTGTAGAACTTGTTTTGGAATGCATAGATTTTTTTATAACTCATTATCCTAGGTTTATTTGGCTTTGCCTTTTCTTTTTCTAAATAGAAAAAGTATAAGCATGCCCTTATGTTTGTTGATCACATCTGGTGTCAAGCAGATTGAGTCGAGTACTTATCTCACCTTTCTAACTAGTTGATTGCTTAAACTTAAGCCGAAGTAGTCACACAGCCCAGTTTGCTTTTGCACCTGATAGTGACTATACTTTCCATTTTCATGGATTTCAGTTTTTATAACATCGGTTGAAATATTTGATATATAGGATCGGGTAATGGCTTCATTTGAACAAGAAGGTAACGGGGCAGCAGAGGAGGCTCTGCCTCCGCCTCCTCCTGTTCCTGCAGATGTTGTTCCAATTCGGGCAGAAGTAGATCCTATTGCTGAACCAGTTAAGAAGAAGATTGTGCGAGTACCAATAGCTAGATGTGGCCTGGCATCCAAGGGGCAAAAAATTTCACTCCAGACTAATCACTTCAAAGTGAATGTGACCAATGTTAATGGGCACTTCTTCCATTACAGTGTAAGTTTTCACCTGACTATCAACACCTTCAGGGCTTTAACTTATCTTGTTGAGTTGTACAACTTATTTTGCTCATTCTGTTTGAGTTTGTGTATCAAAACTATGAATGTGTTGTCATAGATTATACTATATGCAATTGAACAATTAGAATTATGTTTTTATATTTTTTTTGTGTTGTGAAAGTTCAAATTTAGATGCGTCTAGTAATGCTTCTTAAAATATGTGCCTTGCAGCTCTCTTTTCAAGATGACAATCAAAATGGGACTGAGGAGTAACTGACCTTTATTTTGATGCATAACCTTGAACAGGTTGCCCTTTTTTATGAAGATGGCCGCCCAGTTGATGGAAAGGGTATTGGAAGAAGAGTGCTGGATCGAGTTCATGAGACTTACGATTCAGTGTTAGATGGAAAAGACTTCGCTTATGATGGGGAGAAGAGTTTGTTTACTGTTGGTGCTCTTCCACATAATAAACTGGAGTTTACTATTGTGCTCGAGGATATTACTTCCTATCGGTAAGCTATTACTCATTAATGCTCACGTCATTATTATGTGATGTTGGCTTTGTTCTAACACATTGTTTGTATTCAGAAATAATGGTAATTGCAGCCCCAATGGTCACGGAAGTCCAAATGAGAATGATCGAAAGAGGTTACGACGTCCATATCAATCGAAAACATTCAAAGTGGAAATAAGTTTTGCTGCTAAAATTTCTATGCAGGCCATTGCACAAGCATTACGTGGTCAGGAGTCGGAAAACTCTCAAGAAGCCTTACGAGTTCTTGATATAATCTTGAGGCAGCATGCGGCAAAGCAGTATGTTATTTTTCCTCAACGGTTGTTATGGCTCTTTTTGTCAATTGTCTAACATATATGGAGAACTGCAGGGGTTGCCTACTTGTTCGTCAATCTTTCTTCCACAATGATGTGAATAATTTTACTGATGTTGGTGGTGGTGTTCTTGGCTGTCGAGGATTCCATTCGTCTTTTCGTACCACTCAGGGTGGTTTGTCTTTGAATATTGGTAATTGTTTTTAAAATTTCTTTGACAGACCTTGCAAAGAGCAGACATATACTTGAGACATATATTTAATTGAGATTTTTAAATTAATTTTAATATTTTTCGATTAAATAAATATTTTTGATGATTTAATTATTGGATTAAATAATTATTTGATGCATTGTGGTAGATTAATTTAATTATGTGTTACATTTATTAAATTAATGTAGAGAATAATTATTATTCAAATATGTAATTATGTGAGCTTATCGAATTAAATGAAATATTTAATTAAGCATGATGTTATTTAATTAATTTAATTATTAATTAGAGAGTTAATAATTTGACATTATTTATTAATGAGAAAATTAATAATGTGACTATGTGAAATTATGAGAAATTATTATATTTTATTTAAAATAAATTAAATAAGATATTGATTTATTTTATGAAGGAGTGTGACATTAATAAAACTATATGATAAAGTTTTATTAAATTAAATGTTTTTTAAATCTATTTTGCTAGCTAAACAAGGCCCTATGGGGAGTTGGAGCGAGTTACCCATTATTGGGTTAAGCGACCACTCGATCGTCGATTCTCTTATTATATCATACGTCTTCTTTTCTTTCTTCATTTTTTCTAAGTCAGAAAAGTAGAAAGCAGAGAGAGAGTTTCAAAGAGAGATTGAGAAGTGTTGAGAAAGAATTTTGATTGAAGAAGAGTTGAGAAGAAATTATTCCTACTAATCTATACTTATTCTCGGGGTAATCTCCTCTTCCCAAATTCTAAATTTCACGTCATTAGTTTTTATAAAATGGCTTTCATACATTTTGTAAAATCTACGTAATTGAGAAAGGGTTTGATTATGAGTTTATATATGGGTTAAGATGTATCAAATCGTATTTGATTATATATATATATATATTATGTGAATTATCATGTCATCGGTTTCATAATACTATGAATTGCTATTTTAAAAATTTCTGAGTATGGGTTTTGGCCTTATGGCCTTATCGTGATATTTTATGTATTGATCGTATGTTATCCCTAAATTTTACACTCGTATATTATTATGCATGTTGATCTGAAGAGACCAAAGTTTAAATAAGCGGATTGATTGTTATACTTGAATCAGTAGTGATAATTTTCATGTTTTATTTTCAAAACCTTGAGAACATCAAAACGGTGAAAGTAAATGTGTTGATTTTGCAAATTATGTGTTGTAACTTGTTAAAAATCATGCTAGATGGGTTAAGTAATGATTATATATGTATTACAATGATTGGGTAAGTCTAAATTAGTGTAAAAATAACTAATTGGAAGTTATGGCCATATTAAATGTATAATTTTACGTGTGATTGATTTTGGCCTAATTTGGCCTTGTTTATGTTCATGACTATGAGAGCTATGAAGCTACGAGAAAATGAACACAGGTAACCCCTTGCCCGTTTGCGTTACCAAACTAAATTATTACCCCTTAGCAATCAAAAAAAATAAAAAAAAAATAAATAAATAAATAAATAAAAAAAAAAAAAAAAATATTTGATGAAAATTATTATTAAAATATTTATAAAATAAATTAAATATTTTAATTGAGATATTTATGGAATAAAATAAATATTCGATGAAAATTATTATTAAAATATTTATAAAATAAATTAAATATTTTAATTGAGATATTTATGGAATAAAATAAATATTCGATGAAAATTATTATTAAAATATTTATAAAATAAATTATATATTTTAATTGAGATATTATGGAATAAAATAAATATTCGATGAAAATTATTATTAAAATATTTATAAAATAAATTAAATATTTTAATTGAGATATTTATGGAATAAAATAAATATTCTACGAAAATTATTATTAAAATATTTATAAAATAAAGTAAATATTTTAATTGAGATATTTATGGAATAAAATAAAAATATTCGATGGAAATTATTATGAAATAATTTATTAAGAGTGTAATAATAGTAAGAGAATGAAAAATATTCTAATTTAATTAAGTAATTAAATTAGAAGGGTAATAATTTGTTAAATAAAGTGGAGTTTATATTAAATAATTAAGTGAAAATGTAACTAATGAATGTCGTGAATACATATGGTATGTGTGTAGGATTTGTGGTGAGCGGAAGTAGTAATCGTTTAGCTTCATGCGAGGCAAGTTTCTAACCCTACTTGTCATTATTGTTCAAGTTTATTAATTACCTCGAGTAAATTATCATTATTATTATTCATGTTCAAATGTTATATTAAAGATTGATTATCTTTTCAAAGCATGATTGAGTTATACAATAATTGTCTATTGTATACTTCACGAGATTATTATTCAATTTGAATATCATTATTATTGAACCTTATTAGACTAGCGAACCCTTATTGATTCGACTAGTCCATAGTTGATAAGCGTTCTAAATTTTCGAACCTTGATGAATTGTCAAACCAAACTTCCTTTAGTGCGGACTCGAATGTCAATGAGATGAACAACCTATGCAAAAGGATTTACTTATCGTTAGCGTTAAGATATTGTGCTGCGATATTGTACTGAAATTTGATCCCCCAAATACGAGTAGAAAGGTCCATAGTCTTATGGTATTAAAGGTTTCAAGTATAACCCTTGTTAACCTAGGACATAGTTCGAGGTCTTATGACCCTCGAGAATTCTTTTGATTCTTGTTATTCATTCTTGATTCAAAAGTTGAGCTTTTATTCGGATGTCTTTGATTCACTCGCATGTTATTATCTTTGTTATTTCATTGTTATACTTGTGGGCAATAGTGCTCACTCTTGCTTTATAATAACATTGCGATTAAAACGAAAAAAATGGCGAACCTTCCACTAGTAAAAGCGATGGCAAAGTTAGCAAGTGTTGAAGACTTGTTATTTTATTTGATGATGTATTTATGTTAGACTTGAGTTAATGATGTTGTTTAAGACTTATTGTTTATATTTCCATACGAGATGTTTAAGGTTAGTTCAACTTGGGATTATGTTTATGATTTAGATGTTGTAACCCTATAAGGGAAGATTTTTATTTCTATCTATTGCATGGTTTGCATTTATTATGGGTAGATAGATAGATGATATTTATCTGATGAACACCAAATCAGTGGAATCGAAGTACCCAGATTTGGGGTGTCACGAGTTAGTATCAAATTTGTAAGGTTATGAACCTTAGGTGGGGGAACAACCTTAGGTAGTAGCCTTGTAGGAGATCGAGAACATAGTAGTGGTAAACTCTTATCGAGTTCTAAGAAATGAATTTCTAAATTCATTAAAGATAATAAAAAGACTTTATGTGCTTATGTGTTAATCTATGTGTTCGCTATACGGATTAGTAACTAAAACTTAAAATTTTGTGTCGAGGATGTCGAATGTTGGAGAAGCTAGTCAAATTGGGGGGAAGAAGAACCCGTGTACCTATAATGCAAGCGGAGGAGGAGCCCAGAGACATTCATGTCGTTAGGGAAGCGACTTGTCTGAGAGAGTCGTCTCAGGATGATCACTTGTCGTTAGTCGGGAGCATGGGGGAGGCCGATCGAGAGGAGGATCTGAGGAAGAAGAAGAAGAAGAAGAAGTTCCACAGAACTCCATTGATGCGAGAGATGTATGGCGCACTCTATGATCGTAGCGTAGAGTTGCGAGGATCTTGTTCGGGATTTGATTTGTTGGCGGCGGTTAGTCGTGATTACTATTGAGCGAGAAGGATAGAGATTGTGACTCTTCACACGTTTAGGAAGCGTGGAGTGGGATCTGGTTCACGAGAAGGGTCGGGGCCAGAGGATAAGTCATGAAATAGAAGTTAAAGAAGGATCTGAAGGAGACCTCGGAGAGGCTTGCCATAGTAGAGGAGAGAGGGTTGAGTACGAGAGTCGCGCCGTCTTGATCGTGAAGAAGATGATCGCCGTGCGAAGAAGGCTAAACTTGAGGAGACATACTACTACACTACAAAATCTGATGAATGTGGTCAAGATCGAGTTAGGAAGTATCAATCCGGTTTGAGGATCTACCATCATATATGCTAGATCGTAGAGCGATGTGCCGCATCGTGGAGGAGGAGGAGCGTAGCAAGGCTATCCAGTAGCCTTGATGAGACGGTGATAGAATTTGTTTAATTATGTGAAAGACTTAATTAGTTTTTTATATGTAAATTACGGCGTGTTTATGAGCGAAAGAATATTTGAATGTTTTAAATCTGTGGATTCTTTATTCGAGGATAGTTGATGTAAATAGCGGTTATCTTTATCGTTTAATGTTAAAACTTTGATTTGAATGCAAATATATCAAGTTGTTTGAGATGATGTGTTAAGTGATATGTTAAATTGTTGAGTAATGCCTTAACTATTTAGGGAAATAAATAAAGTTCTAATAAAGCGTTTATTTAATAGAAAAATGCCGCCGAAGAAGATGACCAAATAAATCGACCCGGCCGAGAAGAAGGTCGACGAATAACAACAACAACACCACCAATCTTGACCCAGATTCGTGGTTGGTGAAATTCTTATTTGGAGCAATTAACAATCAACCACAAGCCCCACCAAACACCACGTTCAAGGATTTCAAAGGCGGTGGGACCGCTTGAGTTTAAAGGTTCTATGAACCCGATCGAAGCTCAAACATGGGTTATGGAGATGGAGAAGGTGTTTGGCGTCGCGCGAGTAAGGGAAGACCGGAGAGGCGCATATCTGACATTCATCTTTGAAAGTCTGAAGCCCGACTATTGGTGGCGAAGCAAACAAAATCTGGGGAGGAGAAGATGTAATAACACAGGAGAGATTTAAGGAGATGTTTTGAGATGTATTTTTCGACTAGTTCGCAAAACCAAATGGAAGTTCGAGTTTTTGGAGTTGAAGCAGGGAATATGTCCGTAGCAGTTTATGCGGCAAGGTTCAACGAATTGGCTAGGTTTCGCCACATATCAAGTGCATCTTGTGAGAGAAAAGCAAGGCGTTTGACGGGGGTGAAGCCCTGGTTGTATAGCAAGGTGTCGATGTTCGATTGAACACTTTTCTTTGGAGTGTTAGAGAAGGCCATACTCATTTGAAGGTGGAAGCGATGCGGTATCTAAATATAATCGGGATCGGAAGAAGAAAAAGAGTGAAAATGAAGGAATTAACAAAGGTGGTGGAAGTATACGGAGGTAATAATAATCGAGAAGAAAGTGGTCCGATAACTTTCGTCATTTGGAAGTCGACAAGGAGGGCAAAAAAGAAGAAGATTGAAGCGTGCTCAACTGCGGAAAAGCTCATCGGGAGTTTGCATGAAGGGAAAAGCAGTATGCTACAATTGTGGTCGGGAAGGCCACATAGCACCTAAGCTTATTCTAAATCAAAGAAGGGTGCTGCTTCACTTGTGGCTCAAAGGATCATCTTGCAAGGATTGTCCTAAGAAGGATCTGGAGGAGCAGGATCGGGGAGGAATAGAGAAACAACGGTGGAAGCACTCGACTATCAGGACCAGCTGCAACCAACCAAATAAACCATGAGAACATTCAACATGCGATTCGAGGATGCGATGCGGTCTCGCGATGTGGTGTCGGTATCATTTCGATCAATAAAGTTAATGCTTATGTATTATTTGATTAAGGTGCTACTTGTTCATTTATATCAGATGACTTTGCAAGAACTTAGAATTGCCTAAGGATGAGTTAGAATACCCATGAACATAGAAATTGCGAATAGAAATTATTCTGTTGAAATACGCGTGCACAAGAAGCGTAGAGTGGATATTAAGGGTAACATTATGAGCGTAGATCTTATCCTGATCGACTTGGAGAATTGATATTATCTTGGGTATGGGTGGTTATCAATTATGGGCGGTAATTGATTGCGGAAGAAGCGTATTAACCTTATGACTCTCGTAAAAGGTTGTGTTTTATGGTAGTAAGTCGCCTAGACAAGCGAGTTGTCGGCGATGATGCGAGCCGAGGAAGTTGTTAAAAAAGGTTTGTAGGATATCTAGCTTACATAGTCGATATTCGTAAAGAAAATTCGAAAATAGAGGAGATACCGGTAGTGAGGGATTCCGCGAGGCGTATTCCGGATGATTTGCGGGACTTCCACAGATAGATAGGCGGTTGAATTCGTGATCGATTTGGCTCGAGAGCGGTTTCAATATCGAAGGCACCCATCTGAATAGCGCCGGTAGAGATGAAAGAGCGATGGTTCAACTACAAGAATTACTAGACAAGAAGTATATCAACCAAGCGTATCACCAAGGGGGGGCGCGGTTTTATTTGTAAAGAAGAAAGATGGGACAATGCGGCTCTGCATCGACTATAGAGAAGGCTGAATAAGGTCACGATCAAGAATAGATATCCATTTCTGCGAATCGACGACTTGTTCGATCGGTTAAAAGGGCGAGATACTTTTCAAAGATAGATTTGAGGTGGTTATCATCAATGAAGGTGAGACGGAAGATGTCTAGAAAACTGACATTGAGAACCCGATCGGTCACTCTGAATTTTTGGTAATGTCATTTGGTCTAACAAATGCTCCTGCTGACATTTATGGGCTTAATGAATGGAGTGTTCAAGCCGTTTTGGACAAATTAAGTAGTGGTATTTATAGATGACATTTTGGTATATTCGAAAACCAAGGAAGAACATGAAGAACATTTGAGGGTGACATTAGAGGCGTTGAGAGAGAGAGAAGTTATGCGCTAAATTTTGAAATGTGAATTACGGATTGAAAGGGTACAATTTCTTGGACATGTGATCGATAGGGACGGAATTTGGTGGATCCTCAAAGTCGAAATTTGTGATTAGCGGGATCGGTAGAAAGCGCCGTCGGAAGTAAGAAGTTTTCTTGGATTGGTAGGTTATTACGGAAGATTCATTCAGGATTTTCCAAGATCGCATGACCCAGTTGTGAATCGACTAGAAAATCGATGAAATTTGTTTGAGACGGAGAAGTGTGAGGAAAGCTTTCAAGAATTAAAGAAGAGGTTAAGTTCGACCCTGTGTTATCTCTTCCGGATGACACAGGAAATTTTGTGGTATATAGTGATCGTCGCCTGAAAGGACTTGGTTGTGTGCTCATAAAAAAATGGCGAGTCATTGCGTGCATGCAGCGTCGACGATATTTGAAAAGATTATGAGAAGGGTATCAGACCCATGACTTGGAGTTAGGCTGCGATGGTTTTTGCTTTGAAAATATGGAGGCACTATCTCTATGGGGAGAAGTGTGAAATATATCTGAGACCACAAGAGTGCGAAATATATTTTACGAGAAAGACTTGAATATCATGCCAAAGAAGGTGGTTGGAGTTAATTAAGGACTACGATTGTGAGATTCTATACCATCGGGGTAAAAGCAAATGTGGTGGTGGCGCCTTAAGTAGAAAGGGTGGGGGCGATGTTGTTAGCAAATGCGGGAGGAGTTAATTTTTGATGGAGAAAGCTGGAATTGGAAGTGAAGTATCTATGGAGATTGATGAGAAAATATTTGGATGCGATCTGGTATAACCCTCTTGGATAAAGTTAAGGAGGCTCGACTTGGGGACGAAGAATGTAAAAATGTGACAAAGAAGATATCTGAAGGAGCAGAACCAAGATTTAAGATGGATAAGGAAGGAATACTAAGATTTGATAATAGAATTTGGGTACTGCTTGATTCAAGAGATTAAGGAAGATATTTTAAGCGAGGCTCATAGTTCACGATATTCGATTCACCTGGTAGTACCAAGATGTACCAAGATCTTGAAACAACATTTACGGTGGCGAATTTGAAGCGTGATGTCGCGAGAATGTGTTGCCAAGTGTCGACACTGTCGAAAGTGAAAGCGAGAACATCGAGAGGCCAAAGTGGATTGCTTCAACCGTTGGAAATCCCGAGAATGGAAATGGGAACATATTACAATGGACTTCGTGGTTGGCCTTGGCGACTCGGAAAAGGCTACTGACTTGATATGGGTTATCGTTGATGGTAGCGAAATCCCGTACACTTCCTTCCAATCAAAATCGATTCAACTTAGATCGGTTAGCAAGGTTATATGTGAAAGAGATTATTTTGAGGCGCACGAGTGCCGGTGTCAATTGTTTTCGATAGAGATCCGCGCTTCACATTGAATTTTTG
The DNA here is from genome assembly GCA_020205615.1 of Panax quinquefolius. Taxonomy (NCBI): domain Eukaryota; kingdom Viridiplantae; phylum Streptophyta; class Magnoliopsida; order Apiales; family Araliaceae; genus Panax; species Panax quinquefolius. The sequence continues at coordinate 81,967,897 of CM035154.1, read as the reverse complement.
GAAGCGTCTTGAGGAATGTATGGAGTGCATGCGATTGCGAATGAGTACTGACTTACCACCCTCAAAGCAGACGGACATAGTGAAAGAGCGATTAGGACATTAGAGGATATGCTAAGAGCACTGTGTGATGGATTTTAAAGGAAATTGGGATGATCACCTACCGTTAGTAGAGTTCGGCTACAACAAGCGGTTATCACGCTAGTATAGGCATGCCAGCCTTACGAAGCGTTATCTGGCGAGAAAGTGCGAACTCCACTTTCTTTGGGATGAAGTTGGTGAAAGACAATTACTAGGGGCAAAATTGAGTGCAATGACGGCGGCGAGAAATAGTCAAAGTAATCAAGAAGCACGATTGGTAGCGACTCAAGATCGCGGAAGAAATCTGTTGATTTACATCGTAAAAATATCAAGTTTGAATCGGTAGTTATGTTTTCTTGAAGGTCTCTCCTGGAAGGGAAGATCGAGTTAGGAAAGAAAGGAAATTGAGCCCAAGATTCATTGGACCATTTGAAGTATTACGAAGAATCGGAGAAATCGGCGTATGAGGTAGCTTTACCTCCGGCACTCGAGAATGTCCAGCGTCTTCCATGTTTACGTGTTATGACCCTACAAAGCCGATTACAAGCATGTAATTGAATACGAACCCTGCATTTTGAGAAAGACTTATCTTACGAAGAAATTCTATCCAAATTGTCGTAGTAAAGAACAAGTTCTCGAAATAAAGTTAAACCTTACATTAAGGTAATTTGGAGGAACCACAACATTTGAAGAAGCTACGTGGGAACTCGAAGAGAATATGATGAAGAATTACCCTCATTTATTTACTTAAATTATGTATAGCGATTACAGGGATGAGAATCTTTGTAAGGAGGGAGAGAATATAGCAATTGAATTTATTGAGTCGTGATTACGGGGACGAGAATCCTTTTAAGGGGAAAGATGTAATGAGCGAGATTTTTGTAAATTAATTTTAATATTTATTGAATTAAATAAATATTTTTCGATGATTTAATTATTGGATTAAATAATTATTTGATCTGATTGTGGTAGATTAATTTAATTATGTGTTACATTTATTAAATTAATGTAGAGAATAATTATTATTCAAATATGTAATTATGTGAGCTTATCGAATTAAATGAAATATTTAATTAAGCATGATGTTATTTAATTAATTTAATTATTAATTAGAGAGTTAATAATTTGACATTATTTATTAATGAGAAAATTAATAATGTGACTATGTGAAATTATGAGAAATTATTATATTTTATTTAAAATAAATTAAATAAGATATTGATTTATTTTATGAAGAGTGTGACATTAATAAAACTATATGATAAAATTTTATTAAATTAAATGTTTTTTAAATCTATTTTGCTAGCCAAACAAGGCCCTATGGGGAGTTGGAGCAGATTACCCATTATTGGGTTAGCGACCACTCGATCGTCGATTCTCTTATTATATCATCGTCTTCTTTTCTTTCTTCATTTTTCCTAAGTGCAGAAAAGTAGAAAGCAGAGAGAGTTTCAAAGAGAGATTGAGAAGTGTTGAGAAAGAATTTTGATTGAAGAAGAGTTGAGAAGAAATTATTCCCTACTAATCTATACTTATTCTCAGGGTAATCTCCTCTTCCCAAATTCTAAATTTCACGTCATTAGTTTTTATAAAATGGCTTTCATACATTTTGTAAAATCTCGTAATTGAGAAAGGGTTTGATTATGAGTTTATATATGGGTTAAGATGTATCAAATCGTATTTGATTTGATATATATATATTATGTGAATTATCATGTCATCGGTTTCATAATACTATGAATTGCTATTTCAAAAATTCTGAGTATGGGTTTTGGCCTTATGGCCTTATCGTGATATTTTATGTATTGATCGTATGTTATCCTAAATTTTACACTCGTATATATATTATTATGCATGTTGATCTGAAGAGACCAAAGTTTAAATAAAGCGGATTCGGTGTTATAACGAATCCAAGTAGTGACAATTTTCATGTTTTATTTTCAAAACCTTGAGAACATCAAAAACGGTGAAAGTAAATGTGTTGATTTTGCAAATTATGTGTTGTAACTTGTTAAAAATCATGCTAGATGGGTTAAGTAATGATTATATATGTATTACAATGATTGGGTAAGTCTAAATTTGTGTAAAAATAACTAATTGGAAGTTATGGCCATATTAAGTATATAATTTTACGTGTGATTGATTTTTGGCCTAATTTGGCCTTGTTATGTTCATGACTATGAGAGCTAAAGCTGAGAAAATGAACACAGGTAACCAGCCCCGTGTGCGTTACTAAACTAAATACCATACAGATGAAAAAAATAAATAAAAAAAAAAAAAATAAAAAAAAAAAAAAAAAAAAATAAATAAAATATTTGATGAAAATTATTATTAAAATATTTATAAAATAAATTAAATATTTTAATTGAGATATTTATGGAATAAAATAAATATTCGATAAAAATTATTATTAAAATATTTATAAAATAAATTAAATATTTTAATTGAGATATTTATGGAATAAAATAAATATTCGATGAAAATTATTATTAAAATATTTATAAAATAAATTAAATATTTTAATTGAGATATTATGGAATAAAATAAATATTCGATGAAAATTATTATTAAAATATTTATAAAATAAATTAAATATTTTAATTGAGATATTTATGGAATAAAATAAATATTCTCTGAAAATTATTATTAAAATATTTATAAAATAAAGTAAATATTTTAATTGAGATATTTATGGAATAAAATAAATATTCGATGGAAATTATTATGAAATAATTTATTAAAGTGTAATAATAGTAAGAGAATGAAAATATTCTAATTTAATTAAGTAATTAAATTAGAAGGGTAATAATTTGTTAAATAAAGTGGAGTTTATATTAAATAATTAAGTGAAAATGTAACTAATGAATGTCGTGAATACATATGGTATGTGTGTAGGATTTGTGGTGAGCGGAGTAGTAATCGTTTTAGCTGCTTGCGAGGCAAGTTTCTAACCTACTTGTCATTATTGTTCAAGTTTATTAATTACCTCGAGTAAATTATCATTATTATTATTCATGTTCAAATGTTATATTAAAGATTGATTATCTTTTCAAAGCATGATTCGGTTATACAATAATTGTCCTATTGTATACTTCACGAGATTATTATTCAATTTGAATATCATTATTATTGAACCTTATTAGACTAGCGAACCCTTATTGATTCGACTAGTCCATAGTTGATAAGCGTTCTAAATTTCGAACCCTTGATGAATTGTCAAACCAAACTTCCTTTAGTGCGGACTCGAATATCAGCCCGAGATGAACAACCTATGAAAGGATTTACTTATCGTTAGCGTTAAGATATTGTACGCGATGTTGTACTTGAAGGGTGATCCCCAAAAATGCAGTAGAAAGGTCCATAGTCTTATAGTATTAAAGGTTTCAAGTATAACCCTTGTTAACCTGGGACATAGTTCGAGGTCTTATGACCCTCGAAATTCTTTTGATTCTTGTTATTCATTCTTGATTCAAAAGTTGAGCTTTTATTCGGATGTCTTTGATTCACTTTCATGTTATGTTATTATCTTTGTTATTTCATTGTTATACTTGTGGGCAATAGTGCTCACTCTTGCTTTATAATAACATTGCAGTTAAAACGAAAAAAGCAGCGAACCTTCCACTAGTAAAAAGTTTAAAAAGGCAAAGTTAGCAAGTGTTGAAGACTTGTTATTTTATTTGATGATGTATTTATGTTAGACTTGAGTTAATGATGTTGTTTAAGACTTATTGTTTATATTGAAACCCTTTTACGGATGTTTAAGGTTAGTTCATCTATTTGGGATTATGATATTTTATGATTTAGATGTTGTAACCTTTGTCTAAAAGGGCTGAGAGTTATTATTTATTTCTATCTGAAATTATTTTCATTGCATGGTTTGCATTTATTATGGGTAGATAGATAGATGATATTTGCATTAATGATGAACACCGCCGTGTTCTGTCAGCACCAAGGGTATAAACTATACTGCGAAAAATGGCCTTTCTGTTTGTTGCATTTGTACTCTGATTTCTTTTTCATAACTTTGTTATCCGAGGCAATAGATATGCTTTTATCTTGTTAGGGTGCTCTTATTAGTAGTTACAACTTGCTAGAAAGTAAAATCATCATTTTAGGATTGCTATATCACTTATTATTGGATATGATATTCTCAGTTTGATGTACAACAATTTGTTTTACAACTTGCTAGAAAGTAAAATCATCATTTTAGGATTGCTATATCACTTATTACTGGATATGATATTCTCAGTTTGATGTACAACAATTTGTTATCATTAGCTGAATTTGTATTTAATCATTTTATACGGTCACTAGGGCAAAATTCTTATTTTATTGATACTTATTAATTTTTTCTTCACTTTTGTCTACACTTTGGCTTATTTGTATTTTATTGCAGTTGAAAGTGGGAAATGGTGAAGATTTCTTTCCTCGTAATGGTCGCTGGAACTTTAACAATAAGGTGTGCTTTATTTATTAAATTTGTATTCTTTTGTTTCTATTGCTCTAACAAGATTTTTACGTGCTTGACTAGAAACTCGTGGAGCCGACTAATATAGAACGATGGGCTGTTGTCAACTTCTCAGCTCGCTGTAACATTCAAGGCCTTATTAGAGATCTTATCAAATGTGGAGATATGAAAGGAATTGTATGCTCTTTCACATTTTATATATGTCCTTTTTAATTAAAAATTGTGAGTATTAATGAGTTTGTTTTCTTCTTGATTATAGTCGATAGGTGATCCATTTGATGTGTTCGAAGAGAATCCACAGCATAGAAGGGCCCCACACCTTGTAAGAGTTGAAAAGATGTTTGAGGCCATACAGTCAAAACTCCCTGGAGCTCCCCAATTTCTTCTGTGTCTACTTCCCGAGAGGAAGAACTCCAATCTCTATGGTTTGTTTGAGTTGATTTATTCTCTCCCAATTTTTTTTGTCAAGTGTTAAATAAATGATTTGGTTAACCTACTAGGTCCTTGGAAAAGGAAGAATCTATCTGAATATGGAATTGTTACACAATGTATTGCTCCAACCAGAGTCAATGATCAGTATCTGACTAACGTGCTCCTTAAGATCAATGCAAAGGTATGATAACTGTATTGTGGCTTTCTAAGCTGACAATCTGTTCTTAGGTTTTCCCCTACCACCAGTGATTAAAAAACAAACAACACTAACTAAAGGCAATAAGCTCCATAAAGGCAAATAAAAAAAAGGCTATACATGGAATTTAACTACAATGCAGCAGCCAGACATGGGAGGGTTAGTGTTTTAGTACATCTTTTAAATTTTTAGTGCAATCTTTTTCATCATCTTTGCAGCTTGGTGGATTGAATTCTTTATTAGCAGTTGAACATTCTCCCTCCATCCCTTTGGTATCGAAGGCTCCAACAATTATTCTTCGGATGGACGTATCCCATGGCTCACCTGGGCAATCTGACGTTCCATCAATTGCTGCTGTAATATACTCTGCCCTTTTTACTTGTCTGCCTCTTTGAATAGCTTCAACCTCCTGAAAAACCAACTATTTGCAAGTTTTAGTATATAAGAATTTTTGATTCATGAATATACTGTCATTCTATAACAGACATGAAAGATAAATCTTATCACTTACTGTACTGTTCTGCTCTTTTACCGTTGATTAAAATAAATTCACAGGTTGTTAGTTCCCGGTAGTGGCCGCTGATTTCACGTTATAGGGCATCGGTTCGTACTCGGTCCCCAAAGGTTGAAATGATAGATTCCTTGTTCAAAAAAGTTTCTGACACTGAAGATGATGGAATAATGAGGTGGGATTTCCTTGAGTTTTAAGTAGGTGGTACCAGGTGTTTGTGTGGTTACATGCATTTGTGCTGTTCAGAATTACTTTATATAAACCTATTGATTTATAATAAAAAAACACCTATTGATTTATAATAAAATTGAGTTGTTTGAATTATTAATATTAGATAATTTACGCTATTAGATAAAAGAAAAGAAGAGAAAGTTCAAATCCCTAAAGAATAGAAATAGAGGGGGAGGGGGGGTGATAATAACTTTCTTTCCTTGTGTTTGTGAGTTAAGGTCCTTAAAGAGAGAGAGTGGACATGGAATGAATTAAAATTTTAGTGTTTTTATTCCAAGGTAGAGTGGGAATAAAGAATTTTTGTATAGAAGTAAAATAGTTTTCCACCAAAATCTTCCTAATTTCTGGTGGAAAGCTTTGGGTAGAAAGTTGGGGTTACTTTCCACCCATTTTCCTCACTTACTCTCCTTATAAAAACTTACAATCATAACATTTGGAAGGAAACTTTTAAAACCCTTTCACTTCCTTTATTGCTCTTTTTGAAACTCACAAACACTTAGGGATTTAATGACCGTAACTGCTCCCGGAAATTTACTCCCATTAATTTTTTTATTTTTTTCCCTCGTGGTCAATTTTAAAGGTGATATTTCTCTTGAATTTCAGGGAGCTTTTGGTAGACTTCTATGTGAGTTCAGGGAAGAGGAAGCCTGATCAGATAATCATATTCAGGTATATATATGTATATCTGTATGATTATTCAGTTAGTAGCATGTATTTTCCTACTCTATAGATGGCATTTGATCTTTTTGCTAAGATAAAGACAAAATTTAAAAACAATTAAATACTATATTAGCACTTGACTACTTGATTAGTAGAAGTATTTTTGCCTTCTCATGATTCTTTCTTACCTACTCATGGTATATATAGAGGTAGGGCTTGAGCAGAAGTCATATTGTGTAATTTTGATGTACGAGCAGTCTAGCAATTAAAAATTGGAAGTAAATAAGGTAGATTTTGATATGATTATGTCAAGCCTTGTTGGAGCTTAACCAGAAAATAAGAGTGAAACAGAAATATTGATGGATAGAATTAGAGAAAACAGAGAGAAAGGGAGGAAGAAGGAGAAGAACACAGTGAATACTCACTGTGTTCGTGAAATATAGAGAGAAATGGAGTAGCTGAAAGCTTCACTCAATTCATCATAAAATTCATAATATCAAACTTGGGGATTACTCCACCCATTACACATATATATTATAGCTACTAAAATGCTGAAAAGTGTAAATATTTCTAACCTACATCGCTCTCTTATCCTACACACATGCCAACAACCTCCATGTGCACACTTCTGCAAACAAAATATCTAACTCTAGAATATACTAACAATTTTAGTTATGCCCAGTTTACAATCTTGACATTCCCTCCTCCTTAAGAACATTCATGTCCTGAATTTGTATCAAAAATAGAACAATTGTAATCCACGCTACTGTCTCTCCCTGATTTCCTCCAGGATCAAAGATGAAAGATGAAGCTTTTGAGTTTGCTCATTAAAATTTTGCCATTGCAAGGCCTGTACATGTTCAATGAAAAGTTTATCTTTACAAATCCCTTCTTTCTTTTTAGTTGTTCCCATCAAATTTCAAGGGATACCCCACAGTTTGAACGAAAGATTCTGAGGTCATTTGCACATCCTTCAGCTTCATTTTCCATTTGAAGAGTGACCACTTATAGCTGCCAAAACCATTCATACTAACACTAATTACCTTCTTGACTTGGCTAGAAACATCTACTTTTTGCACATAATTTGCTTGGAAGGACATAATGTATGAATGATTCTGTCCCAATTTGAATTTGTTGGAAGCCTTTGCCCTCAAAACTAGTGGATAATCTTGCTTTTGCACACCAACTATTTCATCTCTTTTATGCACATGTATAAACACTTATCCCTAGTGGCCTCCATATGTTCCTTGTTAACAAGGAGCTTTTACTTGAGATTCTCCAATCTACTTTGACTCCAAACCTTGCCAACTTGGAGCTCTTACTTAAAATCAATTTAAGGTCTTCATTGTTTCTCATTTTTTTTATTGTTGGTCTTTCGATTCCTTGTACAATTTCAGCAACAACAAGAAATTTTCTCCAACCATGACCAGTTTTTATGGAAAAAGACTTGGTTTCAGGTTGTAGGTCCTCTTTAGGGAGATTGGTCAATATTTTAATTTCTCAAAGGTTTCAACAGCTGGAAATTTCCATTGAAGGTCATCTCTCAACAAAAAATGAACTAAAAGCACCCGAACCTTCTCATTACCAACACTAAAAGTAGCATCTTGAACATTTAAAGCATAGATAACTACCTTGCCATGGTCATTCCCTTTGTTGATAGCATTCCAATGAAATGGCCTCTTGAAGATCAAAATAGATGGTCTTGATTTCAAGTTGATCCTTCACGAAGGAGTGCTGGTTTTCAAGGTTATCTTCTAGGTGAAAATGTTAAAAGGAACACTTTTGTTTTGTCCCTCCAAGGATTAGGCTTCACAAACTATTCCCTTAGATAACTTGTCTTCTACATCAATAGTTCTCAAGAGATCTCGATCTCATTCTTTTTACAAGTATCAACTTGTAGTTCATTCGTATATATGGATAACACATATATATATATATATATATATATATATATATATATCGGTCAAATTTTTAACCTTATGATTTAAATATTCTATATTTTAATATATCAAGTTGCACAACATTTATGATAAGATTGTTCTTGGCAACAGAGGGACGCATTCCGGCGTTCATTAGTGTAACCTCAATGCTTACAGAACTCCCAATATCATTTAATACACTCACTTAGACATATATCTTTATAGATATATCTCTTCATATCGATATTTCTTATTTATCTGAATTTCACAATATTAATAACACTTTACTTGGCTTGCGATGAATTTGGTTTCTTCATCGGTGATAAATCTCTATTCTTACAACACTCACAATATTATTCAATATCCTCATTCAGATATATAGTTCTTTATCAACATTGTATTAATGTTTTACTATCTATCTGAAGTTCAGAGTATCGGCATAACATATATTACCAATAACCTCATTCAGATTAATAGATCTTTAACAATTCTTAGTTATATCAAATTAAAGACATAATACCATTCTGATGATAATAACATGATATTATTAATATAATCTTCGATTACATATGACTTGATTCAAATACAAGTAAATAAAACATGAAACTTAATCTATGCTTCTTCTTTACGTTCGTGATCTTCTTATCATTCTTCTTTAACTGCAAATAAAGTTTTAATCGCAAAAATGAGCACGACGGCTTAGCAAGTCTAACAAATAACACATACACAATTTATGCTTTCATATAAACTTTAACATACTTCGACTTATTTTATTCCTCAATTTAATATCACAATTAACTTTTATTTCAACAATTTATATCACATTGTCACACAAAGCATATAAATCAGGTTCATAACTTGTAAACATAACACATAACAGTTAGAATACTTGCCTTTTCACCTTTACCGTTTACGCGATCAACCTATATCATTTATGAGATCGACATACAATTTAGTCACCACATGACTCTTACTCTAGTTCACCTTAACTAGTAATTAGCCTTTAAACCTGAACCTAACTTCATATTTTTAACTTTTACGATAATTGATTTCAAAACTTGTTTAATTCATAACCAATTCAAATCAAGTCGGAATCGACTCATCTTTGGATGGTGACCTATGTATAACATGGTTTAACTACCCCCATAAGTGGCATGAACCCCAAAATTCTCGTGCTCAAAAAGTTCCGAACAACCCTCTTTTTATTGTTCACTAGCAGAATATTTTCAGCAGTACCTTGGCTCATTATTTAATTCATAATTAATTCATATTAATGCATATTTGAGTGATTCTTTCGCCCATGTCTTTGTAACTTCCCCCTCTACAATTTTGCTTTGTATTTCATAACCAAATTCCAAACATATGATTTTATATAACTTTTACAATAACAGTTCAGATTAGGGGTTTCTCATTTCATACTTTCAATCTCTCTAACTAGTTACCACTTGGGTTAATTAGTTAGTTTTCATCTTTTATGACTTAATAACATTGTATTACATAATCATAATCCTAAACATATAATATTTCATGAATTCTACTCAAGAACATAAACTAAATTTATAACAACATACTTTTGAAGTGCTAGCTTTTTGATACTTGAAAATACAAGACTTTAGCTTTTTTTTCTTCTCTCAATTATCAATATAACTCTCTCTTATGATTACTCTAGCCTCTTTTGCTCTTGAATTACTTGTGAATATGTGAGGATTTATTAAGAATGAGGGTTTTATTTATAGGAAACCAAGACTTGGGGTATTTAGGACCTTAAGCCACCCCACCATGGTTAGTCACCATAGTGAGTCACGTGTTTCATCATCACACTTGGTGAGTCACCAAACCTAATCACCCATGTGCCACAACACACCACACAATTTTGGACAACACATTTTAGGAAGCAAAGTCTCATTTGCCAACTAATTAATCAAGGAAAAACCCATACATACATAAGCTATATGCATATAAGCTTTCCTAAATGGTCATAATGCTCTCACTTTCTCTACAACTTAAACCAAATTTTACTTAGTTTGGTTAATCCAAATTAGTTTACTTTCTAGTTAGTTTTCTAGTTAGGTTTCCTAACTAATCCTCAAAAATGTTGACTTTACGTTTTATGAATAGCGTTTTCGTGTCTTTTTCGAATTTTTTTTATTTTCTTATTCTAGTCTCGTAAATATTTGGGATATTACATTCAACACAACTTGCAAGAATTTTGTCCTCGAAATTAACTTTAATATCATAATTATAAGTTTTATAAATATTCAGGATATTACATTCTCCCTTCCTTATAAGAATTTCGTCTTCGAAATTATCTCTAACTTAGTCTTCAATATGAATTTTCTTAATTTATCTTTACTCGCGTTGTCACCCTAATACTTAGATTAAGTCTAAAAATGTTCAATTATTTCTAATTAATACTGAGGTGTCAATTAAGATCTTAAACCTTTCAAATGCTATGGGAGTTATATTACCCACAACCGTTTAATAGTCACAAAGACTGAAACACTTATTTTGTGTAGCAATCAAATAAGATTGAGAACACACTCCATGTTTAACATCACAATGATTGAAAACACTAATATTAGTACTTTTTAAGTGATCATCCTTTTGTACCACGTCATATATGACATTCAGTTTTGAAGACACGATTATCTATTGCGTCTACCAGAATCATAAGTCCGTTCCAAATTTTTCTTATTAAAAGGGTTGTCTAGCCAAAACAATTGACATCAACTCATTTCTAACAGTTTAAAACTTTTAGAAAAACAATTTTATGACTGTATACCGCACCTTGCAATAGTGCGTAGATGACTCATCATTTATCATACCACGCTAGGTTAAATAGTGTGTTGATGAAAAATTCATTTTTATTTTCACATTAAATCTGTCTAGCCAAAACAATTAGCATAGACCTATAAATAATATAGCTAAATCAATTTTTATGACTTTATCATGTACACAGATAACAATGTGTTGATCTTCACCTCCAGGCTACCGTGTGTTGATAATAAAAATCATTTTATCTTTTTCAAATCAACCTTGTCTAGCTTGAAAAATTAGCATAGGCATGTTCAAAAAATTTCCAGTTCAATCGTTTGAACAATTCAGTGTTAAAGGCACCCAAGGGCCAAGTGCGAATATACGCATGAATGTCTAGCATAGCTAGAAGATTTTGGAATACCCTTAATCCTCTATTATTTCCACTTTCCTCTAACCATAATGCAAGTTTTGTAAATATATAGTAATATAGTGAACTAAGTGGTTGTAAAACAAGTAGAAACAAACATATCAATTCCTGTGACGCCCCCAAAATTAGGTATACATCACCCATCTTGGGTAGTCAGATACATGGTACAGAATTTAAATACAACTTACTAATATAAGCTGCAGTGTAATATACGACATAAAGCGTGAGTTTGAATACAAATATTATCTACTAGATATTATACAAACTCAAAAGGAGTCCTCATTACAATTATTATCACACTATTTCACGAGAATAGTGAGGACTACTAATGCTATCCTCTCGGACCATTACTCCGCGTCGACAGGGCTCGTCAAAATTTATGTTCTCATTTCAAGAAGAGAACGGTGAAAGAAAGGGTGAGCTCAACTAGCCCAAAGAAGAAATATTATGACTAAGATAATGCGAATAAATTATCAATAGCCTTCAACAAAGTGTTAAACCGATAAAATATAATAAACATCAAGTTTAAGCTGCGCAATGAACAAGCAATCCATTAAAAGAGCCAAGTAGAAAATAAAATCTACTATCTTTTATGATTTAAAAGGTTTTTCATCACTGTTATAGCTGAGACTCAGCTTTAATAAATAATCCACATCATCGAATCACCCCTGCACTACGGCCAAGGATATTCTTTAGTATCACGACCACAATTATTCATGCACTACGGGCCAAAAATAGTTGTGTATTCATTAATGGTCATGATCATGCCAACAACTGTCCATCAATGCACTACGGCCACTGAGGATTTTTATCACATCATTTGTAACATTACGGTCATGATTACACCGAATAGTCTCTGGTCATAATCATACCAAGTCCATCTATGAACTACAAGTGCCATGTAGATGACTTTCAACATAATATAAACATGAGGTTGATGACAATGATATAAGAATTCAATAAAACAAGTTCAAGAATTATTTTATCCGGGAATTATTAACGTCCAAATTATCAACACGATAATCTTGGTTTGTAGAGTAAAATTCAAGAATGATCGAAAAATATTTTCATGAAAAGATCTTTGGATGAAACGCAAATATCAAGGATATTCCACTAATTTCATGGAGTATAGAAGTCAAAGTTTTAACCAACTGGGTATAATAAAGAATGGAATAACAAAAGAAATCACCATGCATGCGATAGATCAAGACAGCAAAAGTTATTCCAACAGAATAATAAATAACGGAACCATGTCCCGCCAGAAAACGCAGCAGATGGATGTTCCAAATGTATAATAATAAAGGCGGAACCAGTCCTGTAAAACACATGACATGGATGTTCCAGCAGAATAATAATAAAGGCGGAACCAGTCCGTGTAAAACACATGAGCAGGATGTTCCAATGAGAATAATAATTAAGACGGAACCAGTCAAGGTGTAAAACACAGAGCATGAGGATGTTCCAATGTAATAATAGAAGAATGTCACCAAGTATAGGTAAACCAAAGCGTATCTGAGTTATTCCAACAGAATAATAAGCAATGGAATAACAACAGTTCTCTTCATGAATAAGAAAGAATAACACCCCTTACTTTTGGTAGGAGATCGAATCTTTAAAGAGTGTAGTAACAAAATACTCTTCTTCTTTCTCTCTTATTCTCTCTATACCTCTCTCTCTATAGCTTGAATGAATTCGTGAAAATAATGAAGCACTAGGCCTCTATTTATAGAAGATTTCTAGCTAAAGCACCGCTATGTGAAAAGGCAAGTGGCTTGGACGATTTGGTGATGTGAAAAGAAAAGTGGTTTGACGTTTTGTAATGTGAAACGACAAGTGGTTCGACATTGTAATGTGAAACGACAAGTGGTTCGGACTTTTGTAATGTGAAACGACAAGTGGTTTGACGTTTGGTAAAGGTAATTACTATTGACGAAGGTAATTACTATTCACAAGGGTAATTACTATTGACGAAGGTAAATACTATTGACGAAGGTAATTACTATTCACAAAGGTAATTACTATTGACGAAGAGACTCTTAGATGATGACATATGGCCCCCCATATAAAATAATCAAACTTACCACAAACATCTCATAATGACTCTTTATATACATTAAGGATTGAATAAATATTACCACAAATCATTTTATTTTTAATCAACACATTTTTAATCTTTCAACAATTATTAATCATTTATAACTTTTCGTCTCAATTAATAATATAATATATTATATGATGATAATCTTGTGACAATAATTGAATCAATAATATAAGAGATATGATGCAAAGAATTACAAGAGTAATAATTGAGCATAGCTGAGTGACTTCTCACGTAAGCATCAATAATCAATACCGTGTGCTACTATGCAACCACGCGTATTCATCGTACTTTTACCACCGGGTAGTTCAACAGCTTTTAACGGTAACACCTCCGTAGTTATTTTATAAAATATTTTTTGTCGTTTTCTCAATCAAACAATAATTTACATTGTGGGGTCCACCAATGATTGAGTAGTTATGCGAATATATTCCCTAACAAAAGAATATTCCCTGACCAAACGAATATTTTATAACAACTTGCATACTTTGCAAAATTTATAAATATTACCCACAACTATAACATTATATCAAATTTATTCCATAATATTCAAAAATAATATTTATAGAAAATTCATCTTTATTTATAATAGTTGGGTCTTACAACCTCCCTTCTTATAAAATTTCTCCTCGAAATTAGGGTACGACACTGGTATGTCGAAGAGGTAAGGATACCTTGATTTCATTTGATTCTAACTCCCAAGTCATTTCTCAACATCGTGGTTCCTCCACAAAACTTTGACTTGAGGTATAACCTTGGAGCGTAGAATATGTTCCTTCTTATCCAAAATTTGAACAGGAACCTCTTCATACGTCAAATCTTCCTCTATTTCGTCCGGTTCCAACTCAATAATATGGTTCGGGTCTTTCACATATTTACGTAACATAGATATGTGAAAAACGTTATGAACACGAGACATATTTGGCGGTAAAGCGAGTCTATAGGCCACAGTTCCTACTCGATCGAGGATTAAAAATGGACCAATGAATCGAGGATTAAATTTTCCTCTCTTTCCAAATCTTGTAACTCCTTTCCATGGAGCAACTCTTAACAACACATGATCTCCTATATCGAATTCCACGACCTTTCGATGAAGATCAACATAACTCTTTTGTCGATTTTGTGAGGTTTTTATACGTTGTCGGATCGTTTGAATCTTTTCCGTAGTCATATGTACCAACTCCGGTCCCAACAATGTTGCTTCACCCACCTCATCCCAGCATACTGGAGAACGACACTTTCTTCCATACAACGCTTCGAATGGAGCCATGCCAATACTTGCTTGATAACTGTTGTTGTAGGAAAACTCCACCAATGGTAAGAACTTGTCTCAACTCCCCTTGAAATCAAGGACACAGAGTCTTAATAGATCTTCAAGAGTTTGAATAGTCCTCTCCATCGTCCGTCTGGTCGAGGATGATATGCCGAGCTAAATCGTAAGTCTGTGCCCATAGCTTTTTGCAAACTAACCCAAAATTGTGAAGTGAATCTTGGGCCTCGATCAGAAACTATGGATACCGACATACCATGCAGTATTACAATCTCGTTTATGTACATACGAGCAAGACGTTTAAGGGTATAAGTTTCTCGTATCGGTAAGAAATGAGCAGACTTGGTCAATCTATCAACAATGACCCAAATCGCATCAATACCTTAAGAAACCTTAGGAAGGCCGGTAACGAAATCCATGGTAATGTGCTCCCACTTCCATTCTGGAATTTCAAGTGGTTGCAATGGACCTTTTGGTACTTGATGCTCCGCTTTAACTCGTTGACAAGTTAGACACCTTGAGATAAATAAATGCTTTATCTCTCTCTTCATATTGCTCCACCAAAATGTATGGCGAATATCATGATACATTTTGGTACTCCCGAGATGGATTGCAAATGGTGTGTTGTGCGCCTCCATCATGATATTATACTTTAAATCGAGTCGTTAGGAACACAAAGTCCGGAGTTGACTCAAGTATTCCTTCTTCATCGATTCTTGCTTCCTAAGATAGCACCTTCTTGCACTTTCTTCCTCATACGCATCGGCTCCAGTGTCCGTAGCTTCGAAAGACTTTAACTTTATCGATTAAAGTCGGTTCTACTCAGTATATTTGCTATCATCACACGCGTCCCCTCGAGTCTTTAACTCTATCTCCATCCTTTGCAAGTCACACAAAATGGGCCTTTGTGTTGATAATAACGCACTCGTGCTTGCATACGATCTTACGCTTCAACGCGCTACCTACCACGTTCGCTTTTCGAGGATGGTATTGGATGGTATGATCATAATCTTTCAACAGATTCAAGCCAACGTCGTTGTCGCATGTTGAGTTCCTTTTGAGTGAAGAAATATTTGAGGCTTTTATGATCAAGTAAAGATCTCCACTTTCTCCCCATACAAGTAATGCCTCCAAATTTTAAGTGCAAAGACAACAAACCGCTAACTCTAGATCATGAGTAGGATAATTCCTCTCATATTCTTTGAGATGTCGCGAGGCATAGGCTATTACTTTTCCATGTTGCATGAGAACACATCCCAACCCTTTGCGAAGCATCATCGTAGATGACAAACCCTCCGAGCTAGATGGTATTGTCGAGCAGTCTTTGAAATAAGTCTCCTCTTGAGTTCTTGAAAACTCCTCTCACATTCTTCGCTCCAATCGAACTTTGTATCTTTTCGAAGTCATTTGAGTCGATGGAGTAGCGATTCGAGAAAATCCTTCCACGAATCTCCGATAATAACCCGCCTAAACCGAGAAAGCTACGACTTCGGTCACTAATTTAGGTTGTTCCCAAACTTTGAATAGCTTCAATCTTTCTTTGGGTCAACAGATATTCCATGACTTGATACCACGTGCCCAAGGAATGCTACTTCTTCAAGCCGTAACTCGCATTTCTTCAACTTGGCATAAAGCTTATATTCACGAAGCTTTTGGAGTGTCACCTCAAGTGTTGCTCATGATCTTCACGGCTTTTGGAATAAATAAGGATGTCATCAATAAAACGACCACAAAGTGATCCAAATATTCCTTGAATACTCGGTTCATCATATCCTTGAAGGCGGTTAGGAGCATTAGTCAATCCAAAGGACATGACTAGGAATTCATAATGCCCGTCATCGAGTTACAAAGCCGTTTTGGAATGTCGTGGTTCTAATCTTCAATTGGTGATATCCGGAACGAAGATCAATCTTTGAAAAGAATTTGGCTCCTTATAATCGGGTCAAACAGTCATCAATACGTGGCAATGGATACCTATTTTTGATGGTGACATGATTCAACTCCCGATAATCAATACAAAGTCGATACTCCCATCTTTCTTCTTCACGAATAGAACAGAGCACCCCAAGGAGAAGTACTAGGATTAATAAAGCCAATGTCTAACAATTCCTACAGTTGGGTCTTTAACTCCACGAAGTTCAATAGAGCTATTCGATATGGGGCTTTGGAAATAGGTTTTGTCTGGGGTTCAAGGTCGATACAAAATTCAATTTCACGCCTGGGGTAGGCCGTGAAGTTCTTCTGGGGATTACGTCAGAAATTTATTAACAATGTAAATATCGTTCAAAAGCGACGTATTTTTGTTTAAATCATGACATGAGCTAAGAAAGCTTGACATCCGCTTTTCAATAAACGAATAGCTTTATGGCTTGAGATGACCGTGATTGATTTTAATGGTTTGGTCGTTTGAATTGTATAATAGGTTGATTAGGAATATGAAAGCTAACAACCCTTATTTAAAACAATCAATTTTTGCATGATAAGTAGTTAACCAATCAATCCCTAGAATCACATCAAATGCAAGTATTTTTAATGAAATAAGATCGACGGGTAATGTGAGGGTACCGATTTGAACCAAACAAGACTTATAAGCAAAGTGGATGAAATGAAGGTTTCTCCCAACGGAGTTTCCACAGATAAGTCAAAGTCTAATTTCTCCTGAGTCAAATTTAATCGATGAGCGCAAGTAGGAGAAATAAAAGAATGGGTAGAACCCAGGTATCAAATCAATTATAGACTTCATTAGAGTTTATGATAAGCTTACCCGTGATGACCTCATTCGGATTCCTTGCTCTTTGGGAGGTCACAACAAACGCTCTCCTCAGACTTCTAGGTTTTGACTTTTCCGGGATGACCTTTGGTGCCTCCATCCTAGCTGAATTTGTCTTTCGTAAGCGACAAAATCGAGCTAAGTGACCTTCTCTTCCACAATTATAACATGCTTTGACTCGACATGGTAGCAGTTTGATCGATGTGTCCTCTCCTCCGCATTTGAAGCATATGATAGGTGGTCTTTCTCCTTCCTTAACAACGGGTCTTTGGTCCGACGTCTTTCCATCATTGTTGAATCTCCTTTTCTTGAAATGTCCATTTTATTATTTTGGCCCGATTACCACCGGAAGTGGTTACCATATCCGCCCGTTGATTCCCTCCACGCTTGTTGTCACCGCTTGATGACTACTCATTTGGTATTATAATTTTTTACGTACTCTCTTTTAGTTGCGTTGACTCATTATCGCGCTCCACTAATCGAGCCCTATTTACAACATCCGAATACAAACACGGTTTATGAGAAATAAGATGTTGACGTATTCCCGACTTCAAACCTCTTAAAAACATTCGCGCCATTCTCTCTTCATTATCCACCAAGTGGGACGTTAAAACCGCGATAACTCCGCAAATTTTGCCTCGTATTGCATACACGGTCATATTGTTTTGTTTCAACTTGATAAATTCCACCTCCTTCACGTATGGCGAATACTTTCGTGAAAGTATTTGTCGTTGAAACGACTCTGGAACTTCTCCCAAGATATCTTCAAGACAAAGAAGTTGAGTACGTTTTACCGATTCCCACCAAGATGTCGCCTCTCTCGCGCAACATAAAGGCGTGTAAAGGAACCTTTTGCTCCTCGGAGCATCCCAAGACATCAAATATCTTGGTAATGCTTTATCCATGCTTCCATGAAGTGGTTTTGCTCTCCTTAAACTCCGGTGGTCCCGGCTCCTTGAATTGTTTAGCGGTGGCCGAGAGTTTTTCGTGTTTCCACCTACGTTTTGGACAGAGTCGCTCTCGCTTTCTTTGTTGATAAATTGCATAAAGCCTCTCCGAACATTTGATCATTCATCATTTGGTCGGTGTTGTTGTTTGTTTATGAGGATTGTCGCCTTCGACGATGCACATTATCACGATTATTGATATGTGGTGAATCAACGATCGCTGCGCTCCATTGCTATTCTCAACATTCTCGGATGTCATTTTCAGAATCGCCACAAAACAAAAGGTTAATTGGCATGTATCAAATTATCCCTATCTTCCGACCAACCAATAAAATATACATAAACTTAGGTATGTCATACTAGCGAAGGTATTCCGTCTCTCCCTCCTAGTACTATTCTCACATCTTAGCCAGGATCATATCCTTAAGCTCGACGATACCAACCGTGACGCCCCAAAATTAGGTATACATCACCCATCTTGGGTAGTCGGACATGGTATGTAATTTAAATACAACTTACTAATATAAGCATGTGTGTACAATACGACATAAATCGTGAGTTTGAATACAAATATTATCTACTAGATATTATACAAACTCAAAAGGAGTCCTCATTACAATTATTATCACACTATTTCACGAATAATAGTGAGGACTACTAATGCTATCCTCCGGACCATTACTCCGTTCCCCCGACTCGTCCCAACTATGTTCTCATTTCAAGAGAACGGTGAAAGAAAGGGTGAGCTCAACTAGCCCGAAGAAATATTATGACTAAGATAATGCAGAATAAATTATCAATAGCCTTCAACAATGATGTTAAACCGATAAAATATAATAAACATCAAGTTTAAGCTGCGGTGAACAAGCAATCCATTAAAAGAGTCAAGTAGAAAATAAAATCTACTATCTTTTATGATTTAAAAGGTTTTCATCATCATTATAAATGAGACTCACTTTAATAAATAATCCACATCATCGAATCACCCCTACACTACTGCCAAGGATATTCTTTAGTATCACGACCACAATTATTCATGCACTACGGCCGAGAATAGTTGTGTATTGATAAGAATGGTCATGATCATGCCAACAATCTGTCCATCAATGCACTACTACCATCGAGGATTTTTATCACATCATTTGTAACATTACGGCCATGATTACACAGAATAGTCTCGGTCATAATCATACCAAGTCCATCTATGCACTCTGAGCCATGAGATGACTTTCAACATAATATAAACATGAGGTTGATGACAATGATATAAGAATTCAATAAAACAAGTTCAAGAATTATTTTATCCAGAATTATTAACGCCCAAATTATCAACATGATCATTGTTTTGTAGAGTAAAATTCAAGAATGATCGGAAGAATATTTCCATGAAAAGATATCTTTGGATAAAACGCAAATATCAAGGATATTCCACTAATTTCATGGAGTATAGAAGTCAAAGTTTTAACCAATTTGGGTATAATAAAGAATGGAATAACAAAAGAAATCACCGTGCATGCGATGTATCATCGACAGAAGCGAGTTATTCCAATGAGAATAATAAATAACGGAACCATGTCCCCAGGCGAAACGCATGCATGAGGATGTTCCAGCCAGAATAATAATAAAAGCGGAACCAGTCCGGTGTAAAACACACGCATGAGGATGTTCCAACAGTAATAATAATAAAGAAGCGGAACCGGTCAGTCCTGTAAAACACATGAGCAGGATGTTCCAACGAGAATAATAGAAGAATGTCACCAAGTATAGGGTAAACCAGCGATACAAAGTTATTCCAATGTAATAATAAGCAATGGAATAACAACAGTTCTCTTCATGAATAAGAAAGAATAACACCCCTTACTTTTGGTAGAAGATCGAATCTACGCGAAGTAGTGTAGTAACAAAATACTCTTCTTCTTTTCTCTTTTATTCTCTCTATACCTTCTCTCTATAGCTTGAATGAATTCGTGAAAATAATGAAGCACTAGGCCTCTATTTATAGAAGATTTCTAGCTTAAGACCGCCATGTGAAAAGGCAAGTGGCTTCGACGATTGGTGATGTGAAAAGAAAAGTGGTTTCGGCGCTTTTGTAATGTGAAACGACAAGTGGTTCGGACGCTTTGTAATGTGAAACGACAAGTGGTTCGGCGCTTTGTAATGTGAAACGACAAGTGGTTCGGACTTTGTAATGTGAAACGACAAGTGGTTCGACGCCTGTAATGTGAAATGGCAAGTGGTTTGACGTTTGGTAAAGGTAATTACTATTGACGAAGGTAATTACTATTCACAAGGGTAATTACTATTGACGAAGGTAATTACTATTGACGAAGGTATATACTATTGACGAAGGTAATTACTATTCACAAAGGTAATTACTATTGACGAAGAGACTCTTAGATGAATACATATGGGCCCCCCCGTAAAATAATCAAACTTACCACAAACGTCTCATAACAGACTCTTTATATACATTAAGGATTGAATAAATATTACCACAAATCATTTTATTTTTAATCAACACATTGTTAATCTTTCAACAATTATTAATCATTTATAACTTGTCGTCTCAATTAATAATATAATATATTATCTGATGATGATCTTGTGACAATAATTGAATCAATAATATAAGAGATATGATGCAAAGAATTACTATAGCAATAATTGAGCATACCGAAAGTGACTTTTCACGTAAGCATCAATAATCAATACTGCGTGTGCTACTATGCAACCACGCCAGACATCGCATTACTTTTACCACCGGGTAGTTCAACAGTTTTAACAGTAACACCTCCATAGTTATTTTTATAAAATATTTTTTGTCGTTTTCTCAATTCGACAATAATTACATTTATGGGGTCCACCAATGATTGAGTAGTTGTACGAATATTCCTAACAAAAAGAATATTCCCCACCAAACAAATATTTTATAACAACTTGCATACTTTTGCAAAATTTATAAATATTACCCACAACTATAACATTATATCAAATTTATTCCATAATATTCAAAAATAATATTTATAGAAAATTCATCTTTATTTATAATAGCTGGGGTCTTACAGTTCCCTTCTTATTAACACGGGATTGAAATTGTCTTAGTTCGCATTGATTTGTTTCAATACCCCCTGAATTCATTTCAGAAATAGCATCTCATAGTTGGTCTGACCGACATATCATAGCCCCCATCCATACAAGGGTTCGTTCATTTCAAGAACTAACATACAAATATATTTAAACTATAGTTCACCAAAAATAACTAATCAGTGTACATATGAGAAATCTTTTCAGGATATATACATAGAATAGTTTGACACAAGATTTCAATTTATTATCATGATAATCAACCGAGTGTTTCCTCCACCCAAGAACTAATGAATCAGTTCTCCGTCTCGTGCATACTATCCCTAAATGATCTCATGCAGTGTGTAACCTGCTTTGAAAACACTGATCATGAATCATTCGTACCAACAATGTAGTTGGATCGGTTTACTTGCACATATTAAACTCCTACCCATTCGAAAGAGTTGTTCAACTCGGCTAACAAAAGTTTTCAATTGAAACCCCTACTCATTTTTTAACTATCTTATGAATTTCTTTAATTTATATTACTTACATTTCTCTATGAGTTTTTTACTCCTCTACTTAGGTTTTATGCTATAATACTATAATTACACATAATACCAAACATACCATTTCATTCCGATGAAACAGATTCACACAAAAATAAGATTATTTTATCTTATTACTTGCTTGGGATCTTAAGAGTCCATTTGTCTTCGGCCATCTCTCGTAAAGAGTATCTTTATTCAATATATTTCTTTCACATATTTCTTTCACGTAAAATTTTTATGTATTAAGATTTAAAAAGATTTATTCATATCTTTTATTTATTTATAGACTCTTCACAAGTCTATTTAATCTTAACCCATCATATTTATAGCCCATTGCTTTGATACTAACTGTAACTCATATCCGTAAACGGACAACACCTTACACTTGTACCTATCAACATGCCATCGTTATTTTCGGCGTCCCCTACGGAAAGTCTGGCTTCGGTGCATCCCCTTCTCGAGCAGTCACCGGTAAAAGGTTCGGGGCTCTTTCTTTATAGCTTTCTTAAATGGCCATAATGCCTTCGCTTTCTCTACAACCTAACCAAATTCCAATTAGTTTGGTTAATCCAACTTAGTTTACTTTCTAGTTAGTCTTCTAGTTAAGTTTCCTAACTAATTCGGTTAGTCAAAAATGTTGACTTTACGTTTTATGAATAGTGTTTTCGTGTCTCTTTTGAATTTTTTTTATTTTCTTATTCTAGCCTCGTAAATATTCGGGATATTACAATAGCAACAACCACCTGACTGCATCCCATTTTATCTAAATTTTTTTGCATAAAGCTTGGAAGGAGCTGGAATGCTAGTGTGTCTATCTTAATTTTCTAGCATGAGCTACAACATGTGAGGCTGCCTTGACAGCTCCTTTACCAAGGAATCTCTTTGTTGTTGTTCAGGAAGTGTCAACCCTTTACCTTCCCGAATCCTTGCTCTTTTAGGATTATGGTCAAACGAAGGGACCTCATTATACCAAAACTCTTCTTTAGATTTTGGTTGTGTAGCACATTGCTGAATGTTGTCAATGAACTCAGCCTTTTCATCAAAGTCAAAGCAATGATTCCCTTCATATTGTGTTGGTTCATCATAAATGGGTGGACCATCATCACATGGAGTCTCACAGTCCTGCTCCCAACTTTTAGCATCATCAAATATTAGAGTCCTCTTATATTCATCATGATGCAAGACAAATCTGGGATGAAGAATTAACGAAAAATAAACTAGGATTTAAACTCTACGTTTAAACTACTAGGATCTCTTCTGTGTATCAACTCCACGTATCAACACCAAGGATGGATAACTTTACAGTAGGATACCTCTACCGTATGAATTCAATTTCAATATCAATAATCTATAGTCTAAATGACTTGTGGAGATTACATCACTATTTAAATAGACTTAAAACTCTAATATTACTTGAGAAATAATAAAAGTACTAAATGACTAAAATACCCTTATTAATAATTTCTAATCACTAATTAATGTCCTAAATCCACACTAATAAATAACATACATAAATCACATCAACTACTTTTATATTAAACATAATAAAAACTCCAAACAATAAATATAACAAATCTCTTTTTTGTTCTTGACTTGGAGTCCCCATCATTATCATCTTGTTGGAGAAAACTCGACCTCGAGTTCTATAATATGAATAAGCAATGAACTTCTCTGCAACGGAAGAACATTTTAGAACACCTTTGACAACATCATCATGCGGTAAGGCTAAAATTTTTTGGAAAGAGAATTGACGAGAGCATCACTTTCGTATTCAAAGGTGTTGAAAATAAGCTTTCTGGAACAACGAAGTCAACACTGTCAACTTGGATTAGATCAACTTCTCGAATCGTCCTTTCTTCGATAACGAACAACTTAAAAGCAACGTTTGATGTTTCCTCAATTTGTTCCTCATACATGATCTCTGGTTCAACTTTTGAAATTTCAAGAATGAACACGTTACCACTGTTTGTAGCCCCAAAATTTGGAACATTCATTTTTTCTTTCTCTTGCTCTGCTTGAAGATGTGTTCGCAAGTCGATAAGGCCTTTTATAGAAGATATGTCATCTTTTAAAGAAGAACATATAGAAATCACTTTTTGTGTAGTCTTCTGAAGATCTCTTGCTTTAGTCTTCTGAAGATCTCTTGCTTTAAATTGTTTGACTTTTCCTTGTTTCAGCTTGTTGACGTTTCTTACTTAAGCTTTCCTTTGTTCATCTTGATATCGACGTTCCAATTTTCCAAGGTAATCTTGTGCATCAACCATATCACATTTAAGCTCTTCAACGTATTTCAAATATATATGACCACATGTACTAATAAGGTAGTATATTCGGTCACTTTCATCGTCAAGAAACCAAATATACTCTTTTGCTTTGACATTCAATTGTTTAGTGACTTGAGACATTGGGTGTTTGAGACAATGAGTTATAAAATAAATAAAATCAAACCTTTTTTTTTGTAACTTAAGGGCCTAACCGAAAAGAAAAAAAAAGGGCTAAAGTATGAATTCAGAAAGTGTAGGGTTGATTTAGAAAGGATGAAAGGGTATAAGTAAAAAGTGTATAAATTACCGGGCTAAAATTGAAAAGGTAAGAACATCCTAGGGTGTAAATGACAATTTTGGAAAGATATTTATAAGATTAGGGTTACCATGTTTTACTTATTACCACAATCATCAACAGCAGCCACAAGCAGCCCCTTTTAGACAATGGGCAAGAAACAAAGTAGCAAGGCAAGTTTTTTTTTTCGGTGAACAGTAATCACACAATAATTCCGGCGATGAACGATAATTTTGGCGATGAACAACTCCGGCAACGATGAACATTATTATAATTTTTTTTGACAACCCAAGATCTCCCAAAAATTGAAAAATTATGGAGAAACTTTAAGCTTTGATACCAAAGATGATGCAGGACAGATCTGAGATGAAGAATTAACGAAAAATAAAGTAGGATTTAAACTCTACGTTTAAACCACTAGGATCTCTCAAGTGTATCACTCCACGTATCAATATCAAGATGGATAAAATCAATGTTCTAAAAGGCACTAGGCGGGAGGCGGGCCGCCGAGGGAGGCCTAGGCAAACATTTATCCATATTGCTAGTGTTAAAGTTCAAACACAAATATGCAATTGTTCAAAGTTCCAACATATTTTTAACGTATTAGTTTTATTCATAAACAAGATTGCTATTAAATAATAAAATTTAAAATTTCAAGAATTTAATTCAATATTAAAACTTAAGAAACTAAACAAAAATTTAAGAATTATATTGAATTAAACTAAATATTACAAATGTATCATCATTTATATAATTTGAAGTTGGTATAAGTTTAAAAAATTATAACTATAATAAAATTATCCATTTTGACTTGATATTGTTTACTTCTTGTTGTGATTTGATATGCTACAACATGTATTATAAATATGGTAATTATTAGAAAAATAAATATATCAAAATTTAGTTTGGGTAGTTATTTTAAAAAACTCTACTTTCAGGCCCGCTTTAATTTCTGGAGGGATTTTTTTGCCACTTGGCCTAAGTGAGGCGCCGGGGAGGGCCTAGCGCCTATAAAGCGAGGCGCCAAGGGGGGCCAAGCACTCAAAGTGGGCGCCAGGGGGGCCTAGCGCTTAAAGCGACCTAAAGTGAGATTTTTAGAACACTGGATAAAATACCTCTACGGTAGAATACCTCTATGGTATGAATAAAATATCAATTTTAATATCAATAATCTATAGTCTAAATGACTTGTGGGGATTAAATCACTATTAAAGAGACTCAAAACCCTAATATTACTTTGAAAATAATAAAAGTACTAAACGACTAAGATACCCTTATTATTAATGTTTTAAATCCCCATTAATAAATAAAATACATAAATCACATTAATTATTTTTATATTAAACATAATAAAAACTTCAAATAATGAATATAATAAATCTCTCTCGACTTGGAGTTCCCACCATCATCATAATATATAGGAACTCCTTCACAATTTGCTTCACGCTCTTTGATCCAATTTCTAGCATTATCACCTTTAGTGAATGATGGGAACACAAGCAGATGTTTGAGTTTCTTTCCTCTTCATTTTCTTTATCAAAATTGTTCCTCCACCTCCATTGGACATTATCTTCATATGTTTTGGCCTTTAACTTCTTTGTATGACTGACATCTATAAACAATCCTTGTTTCCATAGCCCATGCGAACTGGTTTCTTGCATAGTTATCGAGGTGCCAAGTCGAGGCTAGGCGACAGCAGGAAGCATAAGAGATTAAGCGACAAGGCGCTTGACTTGTCGTCTCGTTAACAATGTAAATTTTTTATACATATAAAATTATATATATTTTACATTTATATGAATATTTATATATTTATATTTATATTTGAACACAATTCAATTCAATTATACAAAATTCATGCGTCCAGATGTACAAATAGTCAAATACAAATCAGTAGTAATTAGTTGGTCAATTTTTTCAACTATACGAAAATTCTGCTCTGATAGGACCATAAGATTGCATGCTTATAGTAGGACCATAAGATTACCAGTACCATGGTCAAAACATAGAATACAGTCAACAAACCATATCATATCATATAAAAAAAATAAAGTAGAAGAAGTGACCCAAAAAGAAGTCAGAATACAACCAGCGGTCCCTCATTGTTGCTCTGAAAAAGAATACTGAAAAAGAAGAATAAAAGAAAGAAAAATAAAAGGCAAGAGAAGAAGAAGAGTAGAAGTAGAAGAACTAAGAAGTTAAGAAGAGAAGAACATACCGGAGTCGATCTGCCGAAGTCGTCGGCAAGTCTCTGCTGAAGTCATTGTTGCCAAAGTTGACGCAGTAAGTCGCGATCGCTTGCTCTCCCTCTTTGTTGCTCTCCCCTTTCTCCCTCTCTGTTTAAGTTTTGTTAGCTTGTCTTGCGATCGATCGATTAGGTTTAGGTTTAGCTGCCTGATTTTTTTTTAACCCAGTTAGTTTTGAACCAAGTCGCCCGATCGGAAATCTAGTCGTTCAAGTCGCTCCTAAGTTGTCTAAGTCGTCGCTTTTCCTAGCTGAGCGCTCGACTTTCTAGCTTTCGACCAAGTCGCCCAGACGCCTTAAATTTTCCCGCCGACTCGACGAAGCGTCGCCTAGGCGACGACTTGATAACCCAAGTTTCTTGTCCCTTCTATCTCCAAAGAGTTTAACCAACCATTTCTCATTATTTGAGCCTTTTTGTTTTGCAACTCATTCATACCAACTATGAAATAATCCATTTTTTTTTATCAATGAGCTGCAACTTCTCATTTGTATACTCTTTGTAACTTAGAAAGTCCAGTTGTGAAATTAGAGTGATTATAAGTGTGACATTGAATCATTCTAAGTGTGAGAAATGATCAAGTAGCAGCAATACTACCTGATTACGAGTAAGAGAGCTTGAGTAGCTTTTTATGCGAGAAATGGACTTCCTCACTGAAACAAATTGAGTATTATCCGAAATAGAACAAGGTTTAAACTCAACTATCTTACTGCTTAGTTGAATTTTAATGAGTAAATGAGCACACAAATAAGCACAAGCACCAAAGGATCAAAGCTAAATACTAACACTAGTTCCTGCTTAGTTTTAGAGTTTGAAAACAACTAAAAATATAATAACTATGTTTTTGGGTTTTTGAATGACTAAACCAATGCTAGATATGCTAAACAAAGTGAATTAATTCACTGAATCACAAATAAAAACAAATCAAGCCAAGTAAAAATCACAGAATCTGGAAATTTTTTTGAACCGAGAAGAATAAGCAACATATGGATTGAAACATATTTGGGAGTTTATGAGAAATATATTATGAGCTATTATTACTATCAGTTTGAATCGAGTAAAAGGGTGTGATTAATACCTAAAACAAGTGACTAATCACTTAGATTTGTTGAGTTGCAGGTTTTCCAGAAAAACAAAGTCTTTGTGATGCCTTTTGCTGCTCCTTTGGAGTTGTGATTCTGAGTTGCTGTTGATGTATTGGGGATGATTATAAGTGGTGTTTGAAGAATAGAAGAGATAGATTTCAATTTGGAATTGGAATAGAGAAGATTTTAGAGGTTGAAGATAGAAAAAAATAGAAGATTTAGAGGAACAAGATGATGAGTTTGGATAGAGCTTGAGCTCTGATACCAATTTATCAAGCTATTGTTGCTTAACCAAAAAATAAGAGAGAAACAAAGATATAGATGGATAGAATTAGAGAAAACAGAGTGAAAAGGGAAGAAGGAGAAGAACACAATACTCACCGTGTTCGTGAGATACAGAGAGAGATAGAAATGGAGTAGCTGAAAGCTTTACTCAATTCATTCATAAAATTCATAATATCAAACTTGGGAATTACTTCATCCATTACACATATATAGCTATTAAAATGCTGAAAAGTGTAAATATTCATAACATACACCACTCCTTATCCTACACACATATGCTAACAACCTCCACGTGCACACAAAATATCTAACTCTAGAATATACTAACTATTTTAGTTATGCCCAGTTTACCCTTCCCTTTGCAATCCTGACAAATTAGGGGGAGCTGCTGAAAAAGAACAGGGATTTTTAGAAGGAACTGTAAATTTGTAGCAAACAAAATCACAAATGAGGCAGAACTGCTATATGTATTCCAATTCCTTGAGCTGCTCATCCTACATTGTTTAAATTCTTTATTGGTCACTTTTTGGAGATCAGCAATATCTCAGTAGTTATATAGATAATGATGCAAGTTAAACTGTGTAAATGCTTGCTGCCGGAAAAAATATACTCTCTCCGTCACATAATAATTTTAACCTTTGAGATTGCATGGATATTAAAAGTACATGGTGGAACCACATGTACTTTAAAGAATTAAGTATGTGGGACCATTAATGGTAATTTGGACAATTAATCTAGTAAAACTTTTTTAAGAAGGAATGTTGCAAACAATGTGGAACTGCCTAAAAAGGAAAGTGTTGCAATTATTATGTGGGATGGAGGGAGTAAAGTTCTTTAGTATATTGTTCTTTTTTTCCTGCATAGTCTTTCCAAAACATACAGAGTATGCATAAATTTGCATATCTTTCCAATGTCTCCAGAAAAATAAAATTAAAATTACAACACAAATGTATTAACCAAATTTAAATGAATCGCTAGATTTCAAGATTTGGATTTTCCAAATTTAAATTCTTAGCTTTTTAATCCTAACAGTTCCTTTACATAAGGGTTCAAATTGAAATTTCACCTCAAAGTCCTGTGCCAATACTATCAACTAAAGTACCCGTTATTGCATTGTGTTTCTTGTATATGAGACTAAATCATGTTCAGATATGTGTACACTACTGGTGGTTTACTCTTGCTTAACAATAATTTTTTTTATCGGGTTCACTTTTTTTTTTGGTTAGGGATGGTGTAAGCGAATCTCAGTTTAATCAGGTTCTAAACATTGAACTAGATCAAATAATTGAGGTTTGTCTAATCAATTGGATTCTTTCCCTGTTTTTTCTTTTGTATTAAGAAGGAAATATGCAATTGTACACCCTTCTATTTAAATTATGCAGGCCTGCAAGTTCCTTGATGAGAAATGGTGCCCAAAGTTTGTTGTAATCACCATACAAAATTTTTCCAGTCAGGATCTCCCGATAATGTTCCCCCAGGTAAACTTTCCAGACAATCATACTGCGAAATAGAATTGTGGTTAAGCCAATTCCAGAATCAAATTTTAGTACTTCTAATTTATTTTGTTCAGGAACGGTGATAGACAATAATATTTGTCACCCGCGGAGCAATGATTTTTACTTGTGTGCTCAGGCTGGAATGATCGTGAGTAATATCAAATACTGTTGTCAATTTTTCTTCTGTTTACAAGAATCAGATGTTTTTGTAAAGTTTTTTGTATAAAAATAATTAATAGCTTTAATTATCTGTGCTAAATCTTGTAATATTTTCAATGTTTTTATTTTCCGTGCTGAATCTTGTAATATTTTCATTGTTCTGCTGTGTCTCTGTATATTTGTACATGTATAAGATTTCAAGCTGGAGATCCTATCAAGTTGGTTGATCAGGGATAAAATTTGTTATATGTGGGCTCAGATTTGTTAGTTAGTAGGACACTCCGGCTCAATTATAGCTCAACATAGTCTGCCACCACCCCACCCTGCCAATCTCACGAATAATTGTTATTCTACTTTATTTGGACAGGAAAGTTGCCAAAAGTACAAGTAGAAGATGCTCTCTACTAGTGTAACCCATCTGAAACTGGATTCGATTTATTGTAAGCAGTTTCTAGTTGAATGAGGTGATGAAAGGACATCCCAACTAGATTTTATTTATTTTAGGACACGATGGGAGAGGTGAAATATGAAGCTGAGGCTAGGAAGACCTCATTTGATTTGAATTATTGGAAGTAGTTCTGAATCTGATTTAGTTTGATCTTTCCTCCTTACATGTATTTGTTCCTGCCTGAATTTGGTATAATTTTTGAACAACTTGGACAAGTTACCTTCCACTGAATTATATTAACATGGAGTTTCTCTTATTTTTTCATGAATATTTTTGTGGACTGATGATATAATCAGATCTAATATGTATACTTTTTAATACTGAACTAATTTGGCACGTTTTTCATATGCTATCTTTATGTATATTAGTTATTTGCTGCATTGTACTTTTTCGTAAGCTTCCTAGGGAACATTGTTGATAATTTGTATTCTGCATGTATAGGTTAGATATTTTCCTTGAGCTTGCCAATATGTTGAGCTGTTGACTGATTCATCTTTACTCAATAGGGCACCACAAGACCCACACATTACCATGTTCTGTTGGATGAGGTTGGTTTCTCAGCAGATGATCTCCAGGACCTTGTCCATTCTCTTTCTTACGTGTAAGTGTTCTCTAAGTTATTTAAACCATCATGATTAATTCGTTTGCCATGCTTAAACAGTTATTAACCATCCAGATAACTGTTTCTGCAGGTACCAGAGAAGCACAACTGCAATTTCTGTAGGTAATATTTATTTTCCCACAAGAGTGATGCTTCACATTGCTTATGTAGATGGTGTAGAGTGATCATAAAAATCCTAACGTAAACAGTTCCTTGGTAAACATTTCCTTGGATAACTGATTTATTTATTTATTTTTTGGGTTGCAAGATCTTGCAAGATTGTAAAATTATTAATTGCAATGTTTTTGATATTTTGTTCTATTCATTTTGGCATCTGATCTCTTTCACTTTCAATGTACAGTTGCTCCCATCTGCTATGCTCACTTGGCAGCCACTCAGATGGGCCAATTTATGAAGTTTGAGGACATGTCAGAAACATCCTCAAGTCATGGTGGGTTGACATCTGCTGGGGCTGTTCCCGTCCCCCAGTTGCCACGGTTGCAGGATAAAGTGTGCAATTCAATGTTCTTTTGTTGAAGGCTTGTGGCCGTTTCCTTCTGGTTTGTTAGAATGATATGCTTTACACTAGTTTGTATATATTATTCCCATCTCGCTTTTGTTGTGACCTTTCTCTAGTAATAAGCTATATCCTAAATCCTGGATTCTGTAATTATGTATCCGTTGTTGGCACTTGACACTTGACCCTTTGCTCTTTTAGTCCTTGGCTGTTGCCTTTTTTGTAGCTTTTTGCATATATTGCTGATTTGCAAATTTTGACTGACCATGTCCCCAATGTCTTGGCCGCTTTTGAATGGAAAGTTAAATTTGGTGAACCATATGCAACTCATTTAGACTATATATGATGTGAAGGAAGTAGTCAACTATACACCTGTTTTCTCTTCATATGGAAAGTTCATGCTCTTCTAGAGTCTTTTTTGGACTATTCAGAATTATTTTAAAGTGAGTCGAGTGTTGAGTTGTTCATATTTGGTTGTTCATATTTGGTTTACAAAATTTATAGAGTATAAAATAAAGTTTGATTGAGGTTCGTTTAGCTATCGAGTTGAGTACGATTTTGAATTGAGCTCGAGTAGTTTGAACTTTTAGAATGAATATGATTTGAGTATAAATAAAATATTACAATTTGAGGAGGTATGAGTAATTTATTGAATTTTAAAGTTTGTTTATATTTGAATTATTTATATTTTGAGTAGAGTTCGAATCGAATTTTTAGTCGAGTACTAATTAAGTTCGAACTGTTTATTTTTTTTTACAGTTTTACTCGCATGCACGTGGAGAAGTGATTAATGTACATTTGAACTATCCAATCAATATAGAACAGATTGCTTGGCTGTTTGTGAAGATTTGAACTCTTATTGCCTTTAAGCTGATGTCTTTGTTTATGCTACTAACTTTCAGTTTGGTCTTACTTTTGGTTCATTTTGTTATTAAAAACGGAGGAAACTTGGTACCAAATGCTTGACAATCCTTGGTAGAGCTTATTTATGATTTCGTGCTGAAATCGGTAAATGAACAAATATGTGATCTTTTTGGAAATGTTAAACAAAAGTTTTCCCCTCGCACCTGGCCTAGCTAACAAACAATCTTTCTATAGTGTTAACGCGTTATATTAGAATTTTAGCAACACAACCTTTCACCTGAAGATTACTTCAAGCTAACGTTGAATGGAAGAAATATTGTAAGCTAATCTCCAAGATCATTTAGCCAAGTCATGATCGTAAAGACAAACTCAGAACTGTAAAGCATAATGTGTAAAGCTGACTAGAGTTAAAGGAGATTATCAAACTTACTTTATGCCATGAATATAAGGTGAAGATCACACAAGAAACATATAGCAAAAGAATATATTTTGATGTTATCTAAGTATAATTTTCACCAAAAGAGATCTCCAGATGGAATATATAAAGGTCACATTGCAAATGTATTCTATCTAATCGTAAAGCTCGTAACAGATTGTAAAGTAATCAGGATTTCGTAAAGAAGCTGCTAGTTCTTGAAAGCAAAAAGGAACAACTAATTTAGGAAGTTTTTGACTTCACATAGCAGCTAAATTATGAAGAGAACGAATAAGAGTCTGCACAACAAATTCGAGCAGCATAAAGAAATCAGAATGCAGAACAAAAGCCGAAGTCATAATAGCAGTGATAATATAGAGCACAAGTCTACGATTTTCATCACTCTACTATCAACAGGCAAAAGAATAGCAAGTTCAATAGAACGCAAAGCCAAACCCTGCGATTCTTGGGACAACAAATCGGAGAGTCAAGTCAGGTTTGACAAGAGGACTTACAAATGGAACGTTGTAAAAAGAAGATCCTAATGTATCAAATAGTATCCCTAGGAGAAATCAAAGGTGTGTCCCCTGGCTAATTCGTCGAAAGCGTTGTGTCAGAAAAGTTGCTGACTAATGTGACGAGTCCTAAGTCAGAAAGTACGCTGGCACAAAGCTCCAGAAAGTCAACATTAGAGATATCAAAGTATTTGAGCATTAAATGCTTCAACGAACACTTCTCAACGGAAAGATTTCAAATGAGCTATAAAAAGAATTATCATTTGAATAATAAGTGATGATAATGAGCATTGAATGACAATACAAGAGAAGGATCATCATTAGAGACGAACATAGAGCTGAGCAAGAGAAAACGCAGACTAAGGTCCACTCTATGAGCAGAGAAATGTTTAATGCTGCCAAGTACAAAAGAAAATATTTTTGTCAGCACCTCATCAGATAACAAGAAGCTGATGAGCATATGAAAAAGTCAGAGCCGCAGAGCCAAAGACAAAGAGCTAGAAAGCTAAAGAGCTAAGGAGCCAGAGCCGCATAGCCAAGAAAGTGGTGGACATGGAAGAACTGAAAGTCAAAATATGAAGAAGCCATGTAGTTGATGCTAATAACGCTGAAGTAGCAGATCAGAAGGAAAATCTCTAGCACTACTCTACGTTTCACCAGGAACACTCAGAGCCAACTAGCTAAAGATATAGAGCAGAAATCTACAATCTAAAAGGTGTTCAAGGCTGCTAAGAACAAAAGATGTAAAGTTAAATTGAATAGCTTAACAACTCATCAACCATGATCATGAGGAGCTGTCAGAAGAGTTCAAGCTTCAACAACAAAGTTTAGCAAGCACCAAGAGGATGATCAACAATGTTGCTAAGTACCATAAGATGTAGAACAGACAAGCCATCTTAGCAACACCTCCAACACTTCAATAAACAGGAAGAAGGGTCGTTGAATCCTAATCTTAAGTGACCGAATTGGGGTATTTGGATCTTGTTCTTAAGTGACCAAATTGGGGTCGTTGGATCCTGATCTTAAGTGACCAAATTGGGGTCGTAGGATCCTTATCTCTGTGACCGAATTGGGGTAAAAGGATCCTGGTCATTAGTGATCGAATTGCCAAGACTTAGTGACTCGAATGAACCTTAGTGGTTTAAGTTGTAAAATGGTCTGCTGGGCCTACATCCTTAGTGGATACTCGTTGAGTAGAAGAGTGGAGTAGAAGTTGTTTAGTCTCCGAACCACTTAAAACCTCCCGTGTTATGCAATCTATAACTGCTATATCTGTTATGTTTGCCTATCTATAGAACTTGTTTTAGAACTGAGATTTCTTAGTATATCTTCAAGGGGAGTTTTCATACTTATATTCTGCTGTGTATAGATAATCTTTGATTAATTAATTATTTGGTAAAACTTAATTAAGTAAGAAAATAAGTTTTAAAGATCTAAACTAAGTAGTGAAAGTCTAACACATCTTCTAAATGAAGATGAACACACATGCTGAAATCTACATGTGCACCTATGTATAAATGAATGTAAATGATTTGCTTGATGTCATCCAAAGTTGATATATGTGCATAAACAAAGTTATTGCTATTATCAGACAAGTCTAGCAATGCTATGATCAGGCAACAAATCGAGCTATCCATCTATAAAGAAGTATAGGTGCAGTCAGAGCTAAATAAATTCATGGAGTTGTAATGTATGCCTGAAGATGTCAGAATATGCACCTCTGCCAAAGGAGTCTGAGAAGTGTCATCAAACATGTAATCAAGAGCGAAACTTCATTCTAATTCTAAGTCATTCTCATTCTCTGAAGAAATAATCAATGACGAATGATGTGATAACCCGAAAATTTATAAGACTTGTAAATAAGATCTTGAATGAATACATAAAGGTTAAAGTTTAAAACCTAGATTGAAAGTAGATGAATGATTAATTTTTTTAAAAAAGAACCTTTACGGTTTGATATTTGAAAGAATGTAGAGAAAATTAAATGTGAATGATAGAAATATTAAAGAGTAAAAAATGAGAAGATGAAGAAAGAAGTAAGAAAATTGTGATGTATGAAGTTATGTAACTAAAAGAATGTATTATGTCAAACTGACAATAATAAATGAGTATTAAAGAATAAAGTCTGTGTACGAGTTTATGAGATATGTTGATGAAGATGTTAATACTTGAGAATAACATGTAGTCATGAGCCGAAGCAAAATAGATGAGATTTGGGCTAATAATAGATTTTTTTCCATGAATTGGATATCAAATGATAAAGGAAAGAGATAGTAAGATAATACCTATGATGAGGTAAGTTGATGAGATAAGTTGTTAAGAGAAATTTTGTAAGAGTTTAGTAGTAAACTAAACTAGAACGTTACGGTAGTAGTTGTAAGACCCCAACTTATTATAAATGAAATTAAATTTCCTCTATTTATTATTTTGAAATAGTAAGGGTTGATTTGATTAATGAGGTTAGTTATGGGTAAAATGCATAAATATTTCAAATAAGTAAGTGGTTATAAAATATTCATTGTTGTCGGGGAATATTCATTTGGTCGTGGAATATTCTTCATTGCTTCGGGGAATATTCGATTTACGCTTAGCAAATTTGTGTGGGCCCCATAATGTAAAAAAAAAGCGATTGGATGAAGAAAACGACAAGTATAAGTTGTTTATAAAAAATGATGTAGTTGTTACCATTAATACTGTTGGAATACCCGATGGTTAAAACACAGTAGCACACGGTATTGCACCAATTATTGATTCTTACGTAAGAAGGCACTAACAGTAATTACTGTTCGATATTTTATTTTATTGATTCAATAACTGCTACGTTGATATTTTATATTATTGTTGTTTCAATAATTGTCACTGCACAGTATTTTCCTTTATCAAATCAATAATTCATATTATTTGAATAATATTATTAGATAGCATTATTGACAATGTCTAGAAAGTTCTGTCTAAGGAGAGGTTTGGTCACCTAATTGCGCGCCAGTAAGGAGAAATCCTTATTGAAAAGCCCTCTCTTTCCTGAGAATGGTCTGGTTGTCAGTATTGTGATTCTGTAATATTATTTATGAATAATTAATTATTGATTATTATGATAAGGAAAATAATCGTTTTATGTGGATATAGATGGAGAAAATTTTTAATGTGACAATTGTTGAAAATTGATATTTTATCTTTTTCGATAAAATAATTCATTTAAATATATTATTATATTTTAATAATATAATAATGGTTATATTTTACAATGAATGTAGGATATATAAATAAGTGAGGAGGAAGAGTATTTTTGTTACTAAAAATATTTAAAACATGTTTTTCATGTTTGTGCACCCCATTTCTTGACTGAAATTTGATTATAGCCTGTAAAATCGTCCGTATGTGGATTTTGGTCGATTTCTGTTTGGAATTTGGAAAAACTTAAACTTACAAAGTTGTAGAGAATTGAATTTCCTATGGAATGGACATAAGATTTGAATTTTTCTAATAAAAGGGCTATTTATTATGAATTATTGAAGTTCCGGTATATTGGGTCCGAATTGATTTTTGGAGTTTTAAATAATTTTATTAACAAAAACGTTTTTTGTGATTTTGCTGGGTTGGTGGCTGGTGTTTTTGACCAAAAAAGTGGGCTAAGGAAATTTATATAAATATATTAATATTTTATTAAATTTTCTACTTTGGTGTTCTAAGCATTTTCCTATAAATAGGGTGCTTAGGTTAGAATTGAAAATCACACTAGAAACAAGTTTTCTCTCTCTATATTATTGAGCGTATTCTTGTGAGTATTTTGAGACTTTGAGTGTTGCTATACACTGATACAAGTTCCTTCAAAGACTATATCCAAAGATTCCACTAAAAGTACTATCTTTTCGAGGTAAGAAATGTTATTTTTTTAAAAATAATATTATTTCTTCTAATATCATTATGCTGTAGTATTGGTAAGATTTTTCTTGTGAAATTCTTGTCTTTTAGTGTCGGGGTTACTATTCACGTATACGACACTATTCACGATATGACATTATTCACGAATCGACACTATTCACGTAAAAATTAAATTTTCATTTTTTTGTCCAAAATATCTATTATGGATACTAGCTTTGATTGTATCCATGTTTTGATCATTCTTGAATTTTACTCCACTATGATTATTTATGAAGTATTTTGAACTCCGGATTGTTTAAAGTACTAATCCTTAATATTTGTTCTTTTGTTTCAATTGGATTCGTTGTCTTTAAAATATTTTTTCATTATCCCTACCCTAAATGATGATATTATCGAATATCTTTGGGCCTCGTAGTGCAAAGATGGTTGATTTTCTTATGAATATCTTTGGCCCATAGTAAAAAAGATAAACATGTGTTGAGATGAACATGACCAACTGATGAATATCTTTGGCCTGTAGTGCAAAGATGAATATTTGATTCAAGATGTATATTGATTGATATTATAGGGATAAAATATTGATGATAAACTTTTAAATTCATAGAAGAAAGTAGATTTCATTCTCTACGTAACTCTTCTAATGAATTATTATTTTCGCTACGAATATTGATTTAAAACTTGTTGTCTATTGTACTCTATCAGATTTTTTCCTGTTGAGGACTAACGATAATTTGTTCTATATTATCTTAATCATAACATTCTTTACTGGGCTAGTTGAGCTCACGCTTTCCTTTTTGTTCCATTTTTCTTCTCAGGAGGCGAGAATGTAGCGAGTACTAGTCAGGGTATGGAATGAAGGTTCTAGAAAGTTGTTTTAGTAGTCCTCACTATTTTGTAAAATAGTGTATCAATAATTGTAATGAGGACTTATTTGAGTGTTGATATTGTCTAGAAGACAATATTTGTTTTTAAACTCACAGTTTATGTGTTGTCGTATTTTGCACGACAATTGTATTAATAATGTTGTAGTTGTTTCTGTACCATGTATTTGGCGACTCAGAATGGGTGTTGTATACCTATTTTGGGGGTGTCACAGTAACGTAATAATTAAGGGATGAAAATATAGGGCAATATGAATAATTGAGTTAAGTATATTAGAAGTAAGATAAAACTATGTTATGAATTAACACAACTTGAATATTGGTCTTGAATAACAAATAAGATGAATAAGTATAAAATTATTTGTTAGTATGATTTATAATAAAGAGAAACAAGTTAAAACTCAAATTTGAATTCGAAATAGAATTTTGAGTCGCAGATTGCTCGGTTGAGTCCGGAATGTCAAGTTTAGTAAGAAAAGACTGTAAATACAAAACGTGTAAGGGTTGACTTTTTGGTCAAAGTTAATGGTTGACTTTTATGGAGAAAAATTCAAATTCTCAAACTGAGGATTATATTCCAACCATACTCCAAGATCATATAGATAATGCTCATAGATAGCAAGTAGACGCGCACAACCATATCTTATGATAATATGAATTTGTATGAGGTTAATGTAACGTCCGAGAAAATCGAATTTTTATGAGAATTAAATTTTTATTTGATTATGTGGATTAAATGAATTTAATTGATTATTTATGTGAGTAAGCTATGTGAAGGTCGTTCTATGACCTAGAATGTGCGGATGTGGTTAGGATTTTGGCTACGTGGTAGAATTAAGTGTTTGAATTTCCAAGATGAAAATAAATATTTTCTGAGAAATTTTCGTAAAAATACTATTCATTGATTTCTGCTCTGGAATTATTTTTGAACTTCCGAGAAATACGTAACGATAGAATATCAAGGGAAGATGGATTATGTAATAATAATTCATGTATGGTAAACGCAATTTTTCGCATGCGGACTTAATTTGAGGAACGTTAGGAAAAGTAAAGCGTTAAGAAGTTAAACGATGATATCTTATGATACGTGAGTATTGTACAAGGTAATGAATATGAGTATAATACGAGGTATTATACGAGTATGTATGAATGATGGTATGTCGTACATGAATAAGTATACGAGTTAGAATACGAGATTAATACGTAGACAATACGTTCTAAGGCTTTAAGCCATATGTAATGGACTTGTAGGATTGTGTAGGAAGTTGTAAAAGTCCAATTGGAATTATGCAAGCCTAATGGTAGGAATGGTTAAGTCCAATGTGAAGTAATGAACAAGCCAATGTTTGTTAAATGCAAGACCAAATCATAAGTTAAGTTAATTAAGCTAAAAGCCCAAAGTAAGAACCGATGGGTTATCGGATGGTTAAAAGCCATGGGGCAACCCATGGGTGACCCAAAGTGGTGGCCAAGTAAAGTGCTTATACTTGGTGGCTAAGTAAAGTGCTTATACTTGATGGCTAAGTAAAGAATAAGTTATTTGCTGAGAAAGTAAACTTGATGGCTAAGTAAAGGATAAGTTATGTGGTGAGCAAGCAAAAGATATAAGTTGTGGAGGCCAAGTAAACTTGATGATCAAATAATGAATAGTAAGGAGGTCTAATTAAGGAGGTGGTTAACTTATTGACAATTAAGTCCTCATCTAGGATTTTCTATAAATGAGAGATGTCCTAGTTCATTTCTCATTTGTTAAATTTTCCACCAACAACTTATAACT
This sequence comes from Panax quinquefolius, assembly GCA_020205615.1. Taxonomy (NCBI): domain Eukaryota; kingdom Viridiplantae; phylum Streptophyta; class Magnoliopsida; order Apiales; family Araliaceae; genus Panax; species Panax quinquefolius. The sequence goes on along the minus strand of CM035154.1, from coordinate 81,927,793 downwards.
TATTGGTTAGAGAGAAAAAGCTAGAAAAGCTAGATTTTATAATTCAAGAAGCAAGAAGGAAGAACAAAGCTTAACCAAGTAATCTTCAAGGGTAAGATCCTAAACCATGATTCTCCCTCTCTTCAATTGTTAGAGAAGTGAGTAGAGGTAGAACTTGTATGCTAGGAAGTGATGAGAATGATTAATCAAAAGACGTAAGCCATAAATAAGTCATGTTATAAGATAAGCAATAAATGAAGTTTTGAACTCATGAAGATCATGTAAGAACTTATCATGTATAAGTTATTGAAATATGTATGGTTAGGATGTTAGTATATTGGAATGAATTCATTTGAAATGATGAACAAATCTTAAGTAACGAAGTTATGGCGGAATTCACGAGTTTGGACGATAATCGTCAAAATCGTGAAATTCTCGGAATGGAAGTCGAATTTTGACATTGAGCTCAAAAATGTTGATTTTCTATGGAGTATAGTCTCATTTGGCATTCTAGAGTTGCAGACTCGAAAATGACCGAATTCCGACTTAGAACGAAGAAACGAGCATTGAACATTCACGAACGTTTATCATTTTCGTTAAAATGAATTAAAAAGTGAATTTCGAGTTAACGAAGTCAAAAATATAAAATTCTTGCATGAACATGTAGAGTATATGATTTGTGAGCTATTGGCTTTTGAACGAGCTAATTTGGACTTAAAATGATCAAATTTGGAGTCCGGGAAGTTCATTAAAATAACAAAGTCATCAAAAGTTTGTCGAGTAAGGTGGCTGTACGGGCCGCAGTCACGCCCAAGGAGGGAAAGCCAAGTGTCTTTGTGGCGCCAAAGCCGCACTCTCAAACCTCGAGAGAGCAGTATTGCAACTGTTGACCGTAGTATTATTGTTGGTGCCGTAACGCGAGGTCGGGTTCTTAGCCATCGCAGAGGGTTGCAATAGTACGTTTCAGAGAGATTTAAGTTTGGCCAGAAGCGCCAAAGACTAAGTGAAGCATAGAAAGGAATGCTTTTGAATGTAAAGGGGAAGCTGGTGAATTGTATCAATATTAAACCTAAAGTAACATCAATTAAAATGTTGAAAACCTTAAGTTGACGACTAAAGGTTAAGAGAAAGATTAATTGAACGTAAGTTATTAATACTGAAACAATGAACGATAGTAAGCCGTAAAGGCAGATAAATACATGAAATGAGTTTTGTTAATAAAATAAGTATAATTAAGTATATGAAATGAAAGATAGTTAATTGATGATGAATTAATTAACTTAAAGTAGCATCCTCGATGATGACTATAACGTTGAGAATTACAACTAAAAGTAGTTAATGATTATGTGAACGTGAACGTAAGAACGATGTAAAACATAACGGAAAGCCAGAACCAATAATAATAAATCTAATACATGATTAGATTGAGAAGAAGGGTAAGATTAATTAGGAATCATGTATGTTTATTCATGACCTAATGTGGTATGTTATGTGGTTATGTGTTGTAGAGACCGTAAAGACTCAAAGGGAAAGTAATTATACTTTAGCAGACACTAAAGGCAAGTTTTCTTAACGCTTTTCTAACCTTCGTGTTAGCCAGGTTTTCAGTGATTCATGTTATGAGAAGCATGAATGGTTTTAAAGAAAGGGTCGATGCCAGTTTTAACTCGGCTAGACTGATCTTAAAAGATTGATTGATTTATTTACAAGTCTTTCAATATAGAATTGATAACGCTATCCTACGCCAATTGTTTGGTACGGATTCAAGGTAAGCCTGAGTATGAATAAACAAATGTATTTTACATCAATTATTTGATGGGCACGCGAGGTTGCCAAAACTTAAACGTAAATACGTTTAACGGATGAGTGTTGATCAACATAGAGTACTATAGGCTGATTACCTAGAAGTGCTCGTAAGAAATATCAAACTTACGGTCTTAGTACCGGGTTATCCTTTTCATGAATAAAAGATAAAGAGAATGTTCATGGTCTATGGACCTACTCAGACTTTCCAAGCTACTATATTTATTTCCAAATTATTTTATGAGATGAGAAGTGCTATTCAATATTTCATAGTACTTCATAACTATTGTTCAGTTAATGAAGAATAATCATATGATTCTCGAAGTGGTGTTTATATAATATATTGTTAGACTTGCTGAGCTAGTTATGCTCACTTCTTGCTTGAATCATATGATTGCAGCTAAGGTCGAGCGAATCGAGGGTTTTAGTAGAGATAAAGGCAAGACGAAGAAGAATGATTAGTTCATTCTATAATAGACTAGTATGTTTGTATGAATTATATTATGATGAACAAAGAATGTAACGGTTTCAAAACCTGGGAACGGGATGTATTATTATTAATGTAATAAGAATGTCGTTGATACACACATTTTGATGTTGTTTCAATAGAATGAATGTACAGTTATGAGTACCGTGTAGCACCATCTGTCGGGTTGGAAGATACTCGAATTTGGGGGCGTCACAGGTTGGTATCAAAGCATTAGGTTATAAAACTTAAGGGGGGAAGAACCTTAGGCTAATAACCTCGTTAGGGAACAAAAAGTCCGAAGGAAGTAAACTCGAGTTTTACTTAAGTCGAATGAGTTAATAAGGTATTGAGGAAACTCAGTACCAAAAGATTTAAAAGATGGAAATTAACCCTAAATAAATTAAATGTGATTTGAGCTTATACTATTGTGTATTATGTACTAATCAACATGTTATGTGTTATTGTAGATGTCGATCGATAGCTTGATGTATAGAATAGAGCCTGTAGCTATACCAGTGGCGGAGGTACCATTAGTGATTCTAGAAGAATCGGAGCCAGAGGAGTACTTTCCTGAGGAGGACTACTCTGAGGGAGATATAGATGTAGCATCATACCTTAATATGATGATCGATGTGGAGGAAGAAATGGAGGTAACATCGGTTAATACGGTGGTACCTGCACAAGAGTCAACACCTCCAGATGCAATGAGAGCATTGTATTTGGCAGTGCTTGACAGGAATGTGCAACTGCGTACAGTTATGCAGAATCAGAATGAAGAGATTAGTTATCTTTATGAAGTAAAGGAGTCTGTAGAAGCAGATTTTGAGTTAGAGTACGATGAAAAGGTGCTTATGACAAATAAGGCTAGGGACTATAAGGAAGAGGCCGATGAGCTTCGTAAGAAACTGGTTGAGAAAGACCAGAAGATAGCATGGATGTCTTACATCCATGAGAGTGCTCATAAGGATTTCAAGCTGAAAATTGCTTGTTATTCTATTGAGTCGGGAAAAACTCGACATACTATTAGTCGGGATATTGTGTCGATTCTTGTGAATGAGAAACAAGAGGACACTGTTATGCATTATTAGAAGTCTAGAGTTATAAATATGTGTGTAGTGACGTAAAACCCTCTTTTGTAAAAAAGGGTAGTCTTTTTTTAAATCCCAACTTTTGTGAAGTTCAATTGCGGGATAGTAATGTAATAGCATTTGGCTATGGAAGCAAGTTGTAAATAATTTTGACTATAAAGAAACATATGAATATAATGAAGTTTTCATTTAATATGCTTTGTTATGGTATGAGTTGTTATGTGGCGAATAATAACTAAGTAAGTAAATAGATAATAATGAAATTTTATTTATTTAATCAAAAAATGCCGCCAAGAAGAAGACAACATAATTAGGAAGCAGAATCACATAATGATAACCAAGGGGATCAGAATAACCCTATGTAAGAGTTCGTTAATTTATTAACGGCTGCATTTAATCAAACCGGGGGTAGAGCACCCACGAGACCTAGGGTAGCCAGAACGACTACCTTTAAAAAATTTAAAAGCGTAGGTCCGCCGAAGTTCAAAGGAACAACAGACCCAATAGAGGCCCAGACATGGGTGAAAGAAATAGAGAAGACGTTTGTTATTACAAACGTACTGAGGTGCAAAAGACTTCTTTTGCGACTTTCATGATGAAAGGGGAAACCAACTTTTGGTGGGAGGCTCACTAGGGTGGGGCTAGAACTGATGTGGTAACGTGGGAAGAGTTCAAGAATGTTTTGTTCGAGAACTATTTCCCTACAAGCATGCAAGGGAGGATGGAGATTAAGTTCTTAGAACTTAAGCAAGGGGACATGACGGTTCCCCAGTACGCGGCTAAATTCAATGAATTGGCAAGGTTTGGTCCACAGGCTAGTAGGTTTGAGCTGTGCCTGAAACCCTGGCTCTATAGTAGGATTTCTGTGTTCTAGAGTGTTTCCTATGGGACCATTCTGGAGAAAGCAATTATTGCGGAGGGTGGTAGTGAGTCGTTGACCCAATACGATAAAGAGAGAAAGAATAAGAGCAAGGGAGAGGGAGGAACTAAGGCAGAGAATGCCAGTGGTAGTGGCAGTATGCCAAAAAAGAAGAATTTTAACTCCGGGAATACGGGAGTGGGATAAGGGGATCCTAAGTGTAGGATCGAAGCATGTAAGACATATGGAAAGACTCATCTAGGAGTCTGTCTAAAGGGGAAATCGGTTTGTTATAACTGTGGACAGGAGGGTCATATATCACCCAAATATCCTAATCCTAAGAAAAACCATGGTTTTTTTGTTTGTGGGTCGATGGACCACATGGCAAGAAATTGCCCAAAGAAGGGGTCGGAGGAAAGTAAGGGTGCTAGTAGTGGTAAATTAGCCATTACTGGACCACCATCATCGGGTAGACCTATGGCCCGTACTTTTAGTATGACGGTCCAAGATGCGGTTGCATCAGCGAATGTAGTAACAGTTATCATTCCCGTCAATACAATGTATGCTTATGTGCTGTTTGATTGGAGTGTTACTTATTTTTTTATAGCATGTGAATGTGCTAAGTGATTAAAGTTCATTCCCGAAAGAATTATAAATACCTTTAAACGTTAAGGTAAAGAATGAGGACATAACTCTCGTTAAATATTCATTTTTTTTTGCTGAATCTCGTTAAATATATTCATGGGAATTGTTACATGGATAATAGAGGTAAGAAAATATCGGTAGATAAGTACCGATAAGGTTGAGAGAATTTGAAGTAATTCTTGGTATGAATGGGTTAATTAACCATAGAACTTTAATAAGTTGTCATAGGAAAAGTATGAATCTACGGTTTTCTAAGAAAACCCAAGGAAGTATTTTACGGTAATAAATCACCGGGACGTTCTTGTTGTCTAACCATGACGCAAGTTAGGAGGATATTAAGGAAGAGTGTAACAACCCGGAAATTCGGATTTTCCAGAATTTAAGTTTAAGGAATTAGTTATTAATAAAATAAATTTTTATTAATAATATTATGTGCTATGTGTTTATTTATTGTTCTAGAACCTAGGATGATTATAAGCCGGGAGGATTCTGGTTACGATCTAGATTGAACGAGTAAGAATTTTCAAGACGAAAATGAAAATTTTTCGGGAACAAAAATATTTCTGGGGAAAAAGACGAAATAGGCACTATTCACCCGACGAAATCTAAGGGTTAGGGTTTGAATAACCTAAGCCGTTCTGAGAGTTCGGTATGTCGAAATGACATTTCGTCGAAAGATTTGACGATAATATATCTTGAAAAGTTAAGTAAAGTAGATAAAGTTTTTCTCAAAAAAAACGCAAAGATTAGACGAAATAAAAATGACGAAAAGTATTGTTATATACTTTTCATTCGTTTAGCTACGTTAGGGGAAAACGTGAAGGAAAATGCTTAACACCAAAAAGTGTTTTTCAGTTTTTCGGAAATCCGAAGAATACGTAAAAATTAATCGGTAAAGGAAAGACGAAATATCCAAAAATATTTGGATTCCGAGAATTGCAATTTTTAAAACTGTTAGACGAAACCTGAAAGACGGTACCACGAAACTTACAGGCTAAGTTTCGTGAATAGTAAGGAGGTTAACTAAGGAGGTGGAAGTAGTAGACTTAAGTGTTAAGTAAACTTAAGTGTTAAGTAAACTTAAGAGTTAAGCAAACTTAAAGGCTAAGTAGACTTAAGTGTTAAGTAAACTTAAGGAGTAAGTTAACTTAGTCCTTAAGCCATGAATAGTAAGGAGGTTAGGAGGGTGAAATGACTAAAATACCCCTAGCTTGGAAATTCTATAAAAAGGAAGCTTAAATAATTTATTTGGGATTTTGAAAATCATACACCTTAGAGAGAGAGAGAGTTCGGATGAAGAGAGAAGAAGGAAGAGAATGAGTGTGGATGATCTGATCGAAGGTGAGCGTGAAATAGAAAAGCTTGCGAATCGTCGATTTTGCCTAGCGGAAGAAAAATAAAGAGGAAAGGTATTATAACGTAACTCCTAAGTTAACTTTTCTAAGTTTTTATGTTCAAAACTTAGCTTAATAAGAATAAGGAGTAAAAGAAGTTAGGAATGATTTCATATGGTTGAAATCGTAAGAAAATGAAGAAATAAGAATTTAAAGTTTAGTAAATAAATTTCTTAAGGAAGTGTAAGATTTGTAATGAATTAGAACGATCCGAGTGGATTATATGAATAAGTAGGTGAAATAAGTAAGGAATAATATTCTATAACATCAAATTCCAATAAAAAGTGAAATCGTAATCCAAAATATCGATTAAAATGAAGAACGAACGAAGAACACGAAGAACATGCGAAGAAGACGAAGAACGTTGTTGATGGACAAATTTAAAACCATCATAGGATATTTGTTGTTGATGGACAAGTTTAAAACCATCATGTATAAGTTTGATATATATTTCTTGGTTAGGAACGGTAGAAACGTTCATGAAGAACGGATTAAAACTTAGCTATAACGAAGTTATGGCAAAAATTTCGTAAAAGACGAACGAGAATTAGAAAGTTAGTAAATGAACCCGAATGTGTAGAGTTTTATAAGAATGTAAGAGAACATAGAAAGAGTGAGTTATGGACTCAAGAATGAACGAATTCTGAGTTCGGATGAATGAATTACGGACGAACGAACGAAGAGCGTTAAAAACGTAAAATAAATGAAGGGTGAAGATCAAGCCAATCGAATGGCACGTTAACGGATTTAGAATGAAGTTCTGTCTGGGGGGTATTGAAGTACGTAAGATAAGAAAGAGAATGGCTTTGGAATGACCTCGTTCCGAGTTATAACGAATAAGTTATGGAAGCGGGAAGTAAGCGTCTCAGAACGATTAAAGACTTAGAGAAATTTTCTAGGGTTAGGGCTTGGCGCCTCGGCGCCAGCCATGCCTTGTAAGGTGGCACTACAGCGCTGGCCAGGGAGCCGGGTACTGCAAACTCGCGCCGCGGCGCGAGAGATAAAAGGGAGAGTGGTGCCGCAGTGCCAATGTAGGGAAAAAGCCAGAGAAGAGCTTTTAATTGCTCAACTCTTGGGGGAAACGTATGGGAAGATAAAGAACATAATGTTCAACTAATGTAACACTTAATCAAGTGAATTAAACCTTTAGTACATGTTGAACAAAATGGTCGAAAGAGATTAACAAAAGCGCAATCGATCTAATTTCACAATCAAAGGGAACTGTTGGTTGATTTCACAATCAAAGAAAACGTATACACGATCAACAAGTAATAGAGTGATAAGATAGAGTGTTGATCCCACAGAGAATTCTAATTAATAAATTCCAACTACTAGCACTATATCAATTCAATTTTATCTAAACAACCATAAATTGTGATTTTTTCGAATTAAGAAAACTAAATTAAACAATTAAAAGAGATTAGTCTAAAAGAAAACAAATAAACAAAACTAAAATTTGATTAAATTCAGATAAATAAGGATTAAGACTCCAATATCCCCAATTATGAACTATAAATCAATTATCCAATTATCCCAATTATTATGCCTACTGAATTGTTAACAAGAATTCTTAAATGCCAAAAGTCCTTTTCCAAGTGATCAATTGCCTTCTATTTAATCCAGATTAATCTTGCTATATTCCTATGCAAAACAATTGAATTAAACTCTTTTCAATCCCAATTCCTTATGTGTTACATACGGTGAACAGATATTTCCATTCAATTCACAAACCTAATTATTCACTTTGCAAATAACTAAGTCACATGTCATCATACCCAGTTCTAACCCTAGAATTCCTCTTTCAATTCCTTCTAGAGTAACAAGGTAATTATGGCTGAGATAATTAATCAATAAATGCAAGGCAAGATGAACAATTCACTTCAACATAAATAATTGGAATAAATCAAATAATTAATTCATAACCATAAAAGGTTCAATTGGAATCTTAATTAAAGAAATTAGTTCATAGCAGAAATTAAAACCAACAATCTTTGAAAAATCATCCTTAAAGAATTACACAAATTGAAAGAATGAAGAAGAAAAATTCCAAGTAAAATCTCCCAATCTCTCCTTGATTTCTTTTGCTCACCATTCCAATCAGGTAGATAGCTCCCTACTTCAATGTAAATAAACCTTATATACTTCCCATCTTGTACTCAATCCTTTTCCAAATCAACTTATCAAATAACCTACCCTTTAAAGAAGTCAACCGCCTGGTCAACGCGCGCCCTAGTCAATCGATTTCCGATTTTAACTTCAATACCGGCGCTACATATAGTTCATTTTCCAGTGCACCGGCGCTGGACTTGGTTTTATTTACGATAATGCCATTAAACAGCCAAAACTCCCAAATTGCCCCATTCAGCTCCCTAATCTGCAATATAACAACTAAACACAGTAAAAATAAATCTAAATGCTTTGAGGATACAATAATTTATGCCTAAATATATCCAATTAATGGGTATATTACCCAATCATCAAATACCCCCAAACTTAAATCGTTGCTTGTCCTCAAACAACACACAACACGAACAACTAACCACCATGCAAATGCAAACTATCTATACGTTCTTAATTCCAGCAATCCAATAGCACACATATATTCATAGGCCTCAGAAAAATCACAAAAACATGCTAATACATCATGTTAAAACAGATCAATAATACCCCAACAATCAACAAATCTAAATATGTTATTACTGATATCGTGATTGTGTGTTCAACAACCATGCTAACCAATAACGAGCAAAAATAGGAAAGATAATAGCTTCAAGAGAAGACATCATATAGTATAAACTTGAGAACTCATCAAATACACTTGATTCAACTGAAATTAAACAATCACCAAAGTCCAGGGGTCAAAAAGGAATACTTATGCTTTTTTTTATACGGGGGCTTTTTGCACTTTTCCCGCTTTATTATATTTTTTTCTTCCTTTTTTTTTTTTTTTTCTCATGACTATGCATTGTCTTATTCCCTTAGGCTTTTCAGTGTTACCTTAACGAGCTTTCGACCAACGACTCCCAAGCCATTAAGACCTTAGGGCGCTAGGTGTAGAGACAATCCCCTGCCACTTACTCAAGTAACAAAGGCCACAAAACTAGACAAGCATGCCACTATGTTTATTATATATATATATATATATATATATATATTATATATATTTTTTAAAGCTTATATACTCCAAATATTTTCCCCCAAACTTGAGTTTATGTCTAAATTCAGCCTTCACTAGTTATTCAAATTATTCCTTCATTTCACTAGCATTCATCCTTTAGAACTCTATTATCTATCCATTTAAACTATCATAGCCAACATGGTCATTTTTCAAAACGTGCTATCCTTATAATATCAGTGTCAAACAGATAAAGATTTAAATCATGTCAAGAAAATCATATCACTGACTCAACAATCCTTACTAGACTTGTTCATGCAATTTTAATTTGATCATTGTCCCTAAACATACGTACTATCAAAGGCTGGAATTAACATGCAATCCTAAAATGCAACACTTAATCACAATAAAGATCCAAATTAAAACCATTAACAATCTAATAATTCAAAATAAAAATTAACTACCCCCAAACTTAACAAGAGCAATGTCCTCATGTGAAAGATAAAACAATATAAAATAGAGGACTTCCTTGACGAGCTTATTCCTCGGGTGGAGCATCCTCATCCTCACTCATCTCTTGATTAGAAAGGGGAAACACAGGCAGAACGGGAGCAGCAGGGAACTGGCTAAGAGTAACGCCCGGGTACAGTTGGACGTGCATGGCATTCTGAGCAGTAAATTGGTCGACCATATATTTGTAGATGACATCTTGACGTTTTGAAAGACGAACATTCTGAGATTCAATATTGTAAAACCATCCGTCTATTTCGCGCTGGACCGCTTCAGGAACCACACCACGGTGAGTTGCGGAGGAAGGGCCATAAGTAGGTGGAGCTTGAGGTGGTGGCGCTTGAGAATCTTCAACTTGGGGAATTATGAAACCTAATCCCTAGGGTGGTTTGCCCCACCGTCCCACACTTTATATACCGCTTATCAACTTATGGTCCAAAATCGGCATAGGCGTTTGAATCATCTCGTCTAATTTCCATTTGACCCCAAACTTAACACACAAGAAGCAAATGAGAGACGGATGGGGTAAACCTCCTGTGGTCCCTCCTCGTGTCGCTCTGAGAATAGACTGCTGGATAAGGTGGCCAACATCAATTTTTAGGCCTTGAATGATTGAATATAGCAAAATAGCCCTCTCTTTGGTGACATGGCTCACATGTGTGCATGGCATCAATTTAGCATAAATGAAAGCATACCACGCCTTTCCATATAGACTGAGGTTAGATAGTGGAAAGGTCATACTGCCCCGTTCATGCAATGTCCATGTGGTGTCCGGTTGACAAAGCTCGCGAATTCTCTTCTCATAGTCCGGCCCATCACTCACAAGTCTTGTATACTCATCGTTCAGTCCCTCTAATGGTAGTTGATAGCACCCGTTTATGTCCTCGTCGCCAATTTTAATAGTTTTACCCCTCACAAACACCCCATAGTGGAAGTGCTCGGGCACGTTGGCGTAGAACTCCTTGACAACTGCAATCATGGTTGGATCAAGCTGGGCGGTGAGTGTGAACCAATTCCTCTCGGCTATCATAGCCGCCAAGTCCCCATTCTTTGATTGATCGGGTCAGAAACCGTGTTCTGGGACTAGTGAGCGTGTAGCCATGCGATTATAGCGTTCTTGAGCCGTGACAGATCGACAAAAACGCCTATGTCAAATTTTGGGGTGGAGTCAAGCGGTCCTCGAACCTTTCATGCGTTGACGCTTGGAAGCCATTTTAAAATTCTACAAAAATTTGCATTAATAAGTATTAGAATTGGGCATACATTGAAAGATGAACATATGTCACAATAACACTACCCCCAAACTTCCACATTGGTGCATGGTGAGTACATGGTTGGGGGTAATAGGAGACATATATTAGCAGGAGAATTGTGTTAAGTAGCCTCATTCTAATGTCTGCAGAGCATAATTGGTCAAAGAAATTCATGATATGCCCAAAAGATTTATCATGTAAAGCTATATGATCCCATGTATGTATTAATATGATTACGCCCCCACCATCGTGAAATATGTATTTGACAGTAAATTTATGACATTATGGTGTCAAGATGGCCAATTAATCTGTGTGTGCATATGTTGTTGTGTGGTGGTAGCACAGACAATTGACTCAGGCATTTTCTCAAACAACTTGTGGGCAGGTATTAAATCTCCTTGAACATCCCTATTATCATAGCAATCCAAACCTTATGCAGTCCATCATCATAGACACATAACAAAGGCATAACAATCAAAATTATTTCACACCCATATAACCGGAATTAAGCCAGAACAACAAACGATATTATGCAAGCTTAGTTATGGGGAAAATGAATCAACGTCAATATTACTCGTTATTACCAAAAGATGCGATTGAGATGTGATGTAGTGGAGATTGGAATTTTAGCAAAGACATACCTTAGAGATGTAAGTAGATGATGAAAATTATTGAACAATGTGAGGACAAATAGGTGCGAGAGTAAAAGATCACAAGATATGCACTTGTTAAAATTTTTAGTTCAGTTATCATATGAGGAGGGAAAAAATGTGAAGAGGAGTTAAAAAGGGGAGAAGTGGGAACCGAATGGTTTGTGAAATACTCATTTTACTTAGACCGCCCAAATACGGGGATACTGAGTTATACCGAGATACCGAGTCGGCGATACAATGTAGTTTTTGATTGAGTAGAGCCAGGCATGGATATCGTGAATTGAATGAGGATGGAGCATCGGGGCGTTGATAATAGGCACATATGCAGCTCCGGGGCGTTAAGATGTAGAATTTGATGGTAATGCCTAGCACCGGGGCGTTGAGGGTAGGCCTCTTTAGGCGCCGGGGCGCTGAGCATGCGACATCTTTTGATTATTTTCTCAAGTATCTGGACATTAAAACAAACATTTTCATAAAGACTTTATGGAGAGAGTAAATAACATCATCTAAGGAGCAAAATTAAATATAATGAATACACTTTAATATGAACTAAAACAAAATAACTAAAATTCTTGGGGTTGCCTCCCTTTAGCGCTTGGTTTTATAGTCGTTAGCCGGACTGTGCAGCGTTGCTCAATTGTCCACTAGTTCGGAGAGGTACATGACTGTGGATTGACGTTCGACGGGTCCACTCCAATAATGTTTGAGTCACTGAACGTTCACCTTGAATATGCGCTTGGAATTCGGTTCCTCGACTTCGATATTTCCGTGTGGTGCAACAGATACAACCTTGAAAGGTCCCGACCAACGTGATTTCAGTTTTCCAGGAAATAAACGCAATCGTGAGTTGAAAAGCCATACTTGTTGTCCCGGTTTGAATGTCCGATCAAGAATCTTCTTATCGTACCAGGCTTTGACTTTCTCCTTGTAGAGATTTGCGTTCTCATAAGCATTGAACCAAAATTCATCCATCTCGTTTACCTGCAGTAACCTTTTCTCACTAGCTGCTTGTAGATCAAAATTAAGTTTCTGAATGGCCCAAAGGTGCAATCGTGTTCTAGTTCAACTAGGGAGATGACACGCCTTTTCGTAGACCATTCGATAAGGTGACATGCCGATCAGATTCTTATATGCTGTTTGATATGCCCATAGAGCATCATCAAGACGCAAAGACCAATCTTTTCATGACAGATTGACCACCTTTTCCAGAATTCGCTTGACCTCCCTATTCGAGACCTCTGCCTGACCATTGGTTTGGGGATGATACGCGGTTGCAATTTTATGACGAACCCCATACTTCACAAACAATTTAGTAAACTGCTTATTATAGAAATGAGTTCCCTCATCACTTATTATCGCCCTTGGCGTCCCAAATCGGTGAAGATGTTTTTCTTTAAGAATCGGAGGACGACGTTGGCATCATTCATGGGTAAAGCTGCGGCTTCTACCCATTTGGACACATAATCGACCGCCAACAAAATATATTGATTATTAAAGGAAGATGGGAAAGGTCCCATAAAGTCGATTCCCCACACGTCAAACAGTTCAACCTCCAAAATTGTGTTGAGTGGCATTTCATTGCGCTTGGAGATATTACCTACTCGTTGGCACCGATCACACTTCAGCATATAGAGATACGCATCCTTGAATAGAGAAGGCCAAAAAATCCTGATTGTAACACTTCGTCATTGCTCGATCACCTAATAATGGCCTCCATAATCTGATGAGTGGCAATGACCCAGTATGCTGTCCATCTCTTCATGTGGCACACAACGTCTAATCATTTGATCCGCGCAGGCCTTAAACAGAAATGGTTCATCCCAATAGTATTGCTTCACATCGTGGAGGAATTTCTTTCGTTGTTATGAGTTCAAATCCGGTGGTAACACCTTAGCAACCACGTAATTCACGTAATCTGCGTACCATGGTAATATTGGGGTTACTCGGAGAAGTTGTTCATCCAGAAATTTCTCATTGATCATTATGTTGTCTTTATTCTGAACCTCCACGTTTTCCAATTGAGAAAGATGACCCACCACCTGATTTTCGGTACCTTTTCTATCCCGGATCTCCAAATCAAATTCTTGCAGCAAAAATACCCATCGTATTAATCATGGTTTGGCATCCTTCTTCTCAATCAAATATTTAATGGCGTAATGATCAAGATAAACGATTACCTTGGTCCCAATGAGATATGCTCGAATTTGTCAAGGCAAACACAACCGCAAGTAATTCTTTTTTTTGGTGGTTGTGTAGTTCAAATTGGGCATCCGTCAACGCTTCTTTGGAATAGTAGATGTGTGAAAAATCTTGTCGTGACGTTGTCCCAATATCGCTCCAATCGCAGTAGTCACAAGGCCGCACATCAATTCGAACGGTAAAGACCAATCGGGTGCCATAATAATTGGAGCAGAGACCAACTTCTTCTTTAATACCTCAAATGCCTCGATAAATGATTGATGCATCTTGAAAGGCACGTCTTTCTCCAACAGGGAACATAAGGGTTTTGAAATTTTGGAGAAATCTTTAATGAAGCGTCTATAGAAGCCCGCATGTCCCAAGAAGCTCCGGATTCCCTTCACAGATGATGGAGGAGGTAATTTCTCAATTGTCTCAATCTTCGCTTTGTCCACCTCTAACCCTGCTGCAGAAACCTTATCCCCAAAATAATCCCTTCTTTCACCATAAAGTGACATTTTTCCCAGTTAAGAACCAGATTAGTCTCCACACATCGCTTCTACACTAAAATCAGATTTTTCAAACATAAATCAAAGCTATCACCAAACACAGAAAAGTCATCCATAAATACCTCCAAATTTCGTTTCGACCATATCGAGAAGATCGCCATCACGCACCGTTGAAAGGTTGCTTCGGTGCATTACATAACCTAAAAAAGACATATACGGAATGCAAACGCATCGTAGGGCATGTGAACGTAGTTTTTCTTGATCCTCCAAGTGCTATGGCAATTTGATTATACCTGTAATATCCATCCAAGAGACAAGAGAATCGATGTCCCGCTAGCCTATCCAACATTTGATCAATGAACGGCAAGGGGAAGTGATCCTTGCGAGTGGCTTTATTCAGCTTGCAGTAGTCCATACACACTCTCCATCCTGTAACTGTTCTAGTAGGGATGAGCTCATTAGCTTCATTCTTCACCACTATCATACCCCCTTTCTTTGGTACGCACTGTACAGGACTCACCCATGAACTGTCCGAGATTGGGTAAATAATGTCGGCATCCAACCATTTTATGATCTCTTTTTTCATCACATCCTTCATAATGGGATTTAGCCTTCTTTGCATCTCAATGGTTGGTTTTTCCCCCTCTTCCATTAAAATCTTATGCATACAATATGATGGACTAATTTCTAATATCCGCTATAGTCCACCCATTCTTTGTTTTGAACTCCCGCAGGACCCGTAGCAGTTTCTCCTTTTGTGTGTCAGTTAACTCCGTCGAAACAATAACTGGTAGGGCAGCATCTTTTCCCAAGTAGGCATACTGCAGATGGGATGGTAGCGATTTTAGTTCCAACACCGGTGGCTCTTCTATCGAGGGTTTGAAATTTTTACCTTCCGTTTCGGGCCTATCAAGGGTGTCGAATGATTGATTGCTTTTTCGGAAGACAGATGATGTATCTAACCATTTGGCATACTCCACGTCATCTTCAATGCCATCTTCGTCCATCCCGAAAGCAAAATGGATTCAAGCGGGTCCTCCGAATAATTTCCACTGAACTTGTGATTAATCAATTCCTCCATGATATCCAACCGCATACACTCACCTTTTTTTTTTCCGGATAAGACATTGACTTAAATACATTAAAGGTGACCTATTGATCTTCAACTCATATTGTTAATTCTCCTTTTTGCACATCAATCAACGTTCTACCTGTTGCTAAGAATGGTCGCCCAAGAATGATTGGGATTTCGCTATCCACTTCACAATCCAAGATAAAGAAATTTGTGGGAAAGATGAATTTATCCACTTTAACTAAAACATCCTCAACAATACCTCGTGGATATGTAACCGATCAATCCGCCAACTGCAAACTGATATTTGTCAGTCGTGGAGCCTGAAGTCCAAACTGGCTGTAGACGGACAATGACATCAAATTTATACTGGCCCCCAAATCACACAATGCTCGTCCCAAAAACTGATTTCCAATTTCACATGGAATATTAAAGCTACTTGGGTCCTTAAGCTTCGATGGTAACTTATTCTGAATGATCACGCTGCATTCTTCCGTTAATGCCAATGTTTCGAACTCACCCAATTTCCTCTTTCTTGACAAAACCTCCTTCGTAAACTTGGCGTAACTCGGCATTTGTTCCAAGGCTTTTCAGAAGGGGATGTTGATGATATGCGCTTTTTGAAAATATCCAAGAATCGTGAAAACCGCTTATCCAACTTGGATTTCAAAACCTCGCGGATACGGTATGGGAGGCATTGTGATGGTTGGTTCCGGTTCTTTCTGCTCTAAAGTCTCATTTTGACGTTTTTCGGTGTCCACAACTTCCTCTATTTCACTTGTTGCATCTACCCTCTTTTCCTTATCCTTGACTGTCTCTTGCAAATCCTTTCCACTTCGTAGAGTTACATCCTTACAATGCTCATCTCTGCCAGGATTTTTCTCTCGTGTCACCTAAGTGTTCCAAGTGGTCGGTTATTCAAAGTGCATGTGCTATCCGTCCCACTTGATTTTCCAGATTCTTTATCGACGCACCTTCGCTTTTCATATTCAGCTCAGTTGATTCAATACTTTGTCTTGTTCCTCGTTCTTTTTCTCGTAAGCTCTAATAAATTTATCCAAGGCTTCTTCCCAACTTGATTTCTCTCTCTGGTTGTTGTTGTTGATCCGATTTTGAAATCCGGATGTGTTTTGTTGTCTCAGCGCTTGAGCTTGAGCTTGAGCTTGATTGTTACTCCATGAAAATCCTTGATGATTTCTCCAACCCTGATTATATGCGTTTTGATTCGATAAGGTTGGGTAGATCTATTATAACTCCTACAAACCGAAGCCGATTCGTAATTTATGGCACATTGATCCGTAGCATGACCCCCAACACATAATTCACAAACCATTGCTACCGTATGTGGATGGTGGACGCCATGTTTCCATTTTCTTAGCTATCGGCGGCCACTTCAGGCCGGTAATGTCGTCATCGATCTACGTCAAACTTTCCGGTGTTTTTTCGAGGGTTAGACCTCGCCATGGGCCACCGATAGTTGTTGGTGGCCATTGTCTCTAATAAATTGATATGCCTCATCAAAACTCTTAGACATGATCGCTCCCCGTCGCCGAGATCAATATCGCCCTCGTGGACGCGTGCAAACCATCACAAAATATCCCCAACTGCATCCACTGCAGAATTTCGTGATGTGGGCACTTACGGAGCATATCCTTAAATCTTTCCCATGCATCATATAACGATTCTGAATTAAACTGTGCGAAGGTGTGAATATCGTTCCATAGTTTTGCCGACTTCGCGGGTGGGAAAAACTTAACTAGAAATTTTTGAGCTAAGTCTTCCCAAGTGGTGATTGAGCCAGGAGGCAAAGAATGTAGCCAACTTTGCACTTTATCTTTTAAGGTAAACGGGAACACCTCAACCTTGTAGCATCTTTCGATAAATTGTTGAATTTGAAGGTGTCGCAAACTTCTAAGAAACTTAAGATATGTTCATTGGGATCATCTATCGAACTACCCCCCAAACTGACATGTATTCTATAGCATCTGAATTGTTCCTGGTTTGATCTCGAAACTATTTGCATTGATCGCCGGCCTCCTAATACTTGACTGTATATCCATGACATTCGGCATGGCATAGTCCCTAAGCGATTTCTATTCGTTCCCTGCCATGTTTGTTGGAATTTCTTGTTCTGCCAGATTTTCTTCCACAGGTGACACTGCACTAGTCGACTGCAATTTTTGGAACTTTTTTTCAATATCGTCCGTATAAGGAAAAAGTTCCTTTTTTCGCCTTGATCTAGTGTGCATACACTCGCAAAGAATTCTTGCAAATACAAGAAGAAAAATAAGTAACGTTTAAATTAAGACCGAATTGATTATAACTAATATGGAATTAATACTAATAAAGAGTTCCCCGGCAACGGCGCCAAAAACTTGTTGGTTGATTTCACAATCAAAGCAAACGTGCAAGTATACACGGTCAACAAGTAATAGAGTGATAAGATAGAGTGTCGATCCCACAGAGAATTCTAATTAATAAATTCCAACTACTAGCACTATATCAATTCAATTTTATTTAAACAACCATAAATTATGATTTTTTCGAATTAAGAAAACTAAATTAAACAATTAAAAGAGATTAGTCTAAAAGAAAGCAAATAAACAAAACTAAAATTTGATTAAATTCAGATAAATAAGGATTAAGACTCCAATATCCCCAATTATGAACTATAAATCAATTATCCAATTATCCCAATTATTATGCCTACTGAATTGTTAACAGGAATTCTCAAATGCCAAAAGTCCTTTTCCAAGTGATCAATTGCCTTCTATTTAATCCAGATTAATCTTGCTATATTCCTATGCAAAACAATTGAATTAAACTCTTTTCAATCCCAATTCCTTATGTGTTACATGCGGTGAACAGATATTTCCATTCAATTCACAAACCTAATTATTCACTTTGCAAATAACTAAGTCACATGTCATCATACCCAGTTCTAACCCTAGAATTCCTCTTTCAATTCCTTCTAGAGTAACAAGGTAATTATTGGCTAGATAATTAATCAATAAATGCAAGGCAAGATGAACAATTCACTTCAACATAAATAATTGGAATAAATCAAATAATTAATTCATAACCATAAAAGGTTCAATTGGAATCTTAATTAAAGAAATTAGTTCATAGCGTAAATTAAAACCAACAATCATTTTAAAAAATCATCCTTAAAGAATTACACAAATCCAAAAAGAATGAAGAATAAAAACTCCAAGTACTCAAATCATTGCAAATCAAATCAAATAACCTACCCTAGGAAGTCAACCGCTTCGTTCTCGGTGATTTCAATTTCGACTTCTCCAATATGTGTAGATCTCATCATTCCTAAAATAAACTTAAACTATCAATGCAAGATGAAATAAACCTATTATATATGAATATAATGCTATTCAAACTATACTACCAACTACTTATTTACATGAATCCAAACATAATGAACCTAAACTAAATTAACAACTTCTGGGTTGCCTCCAAGTCGGTCATTGATTCTGACGCCTTTTCGGCGACTTTGCACGGTCAATGTTATCCAATTCCTCTTCGAAAGTTGAGGAACCCTCCATCCATCGGAAATAATATAGCTTTTGGTAGGTTCCCATTTACGATGGCCAATGCATCAAAGTTACCTAGCATGCTCTGATTTGATATGATCTCAATCAAGAACGTCCCACAGCTAGGTGTTTTCTCCATTGTGTATGTGATCACTTTGGGGCATGGAAGCTTGTCATATACAATGGGCTCTTCGTCTATCTTCTCTTTCTCGTCCCACCATGGATTCAAAATTGTACTCGCTCTTATGCCATAAAGAGTCTTGCCGACGACATGACTACCAAGCGGGCACGATTTTGCAAATCTAACTGGACCCTTGATCTTTGGCGGAGAAGGAACTTGGGGCACTAATAACATCGGCTCCTCCTCGTTGGTACTCATAGTTAGTTCTTCACCGACCTTATTTTCATTATCCCCATTTGTCTCGTTTCCAACATCTTTTGGCTCATCCAGTTATAGATTTGGTTCAGGTTCTCCGTCAATTTCGTCATCCATGTCATAAAGCCAAGTGTTTGGAGGAAGGTTGTTTACGTCTTTGGTCATTTGCTCTATCTGATCTGCAAGATTTTGACTTTCCCACGCTTGATTACTCATCTTCTCCTCATCTACTATGAACTTGGACAATAATTCCCCCAGCCTTGAATTTTTTGTTTCAGTCTCGGAAGCCATGTATTGAGGACCATTGGTTGAGGTTGTGAAACATTGTTCCATCCATTTATTAAAATTTTGGATTGATAGCTCCCGACTCCTTATCAGCTCTTCTGTTTCTGCTATACTCCTCAACATTGTTTCCATAAACTCTGAAATGACTTCTTGTCGCCTTGGAGGTGGATATGAAAATTCCGGTGTGTATGTTGGATTTGGAGCATAGTATTGGTCTTCATAAGTATAGCTCCATGACGAATCCGGGTGATACCCCCAAATTTGATCATAATTATCATATGCATACTGATTGAGGTAGTTACCACTATACTGTACCGGCCCAAGATTGATGGTGCATTGATTACTCGGGTGATTGCCAGCACAATAGTCACACATAACTGTCATCCTTCGACTTTGTTGGGCTGCGATAACGTCCAATCTCCTCGAAAGTTCTTCAATCTGTGCTGACATTGCAGAAAGTGTCACGAGTCTATCAATCTCCATTCCTCTTGGTTGAGTCACGTTCGTGTATGGCCATTGATACGCAAAGTCATCCATGATACCTGAAAAGAGAGAAATATAGGAAGAGAATTAAAAATAAAAATAAAAATGTTTAAATTAAGAATAATTTGATTGAAATTAATATTGGCAAAGAGATATTAAACAAATTCCCCAGCAACGACGCCAAAAACTTATTGGGTAAAATTTAATTATGCACAACACGCAAGTATACGTGGTCAATAAGTAATAAAGTGATAAGTTGAGATTCGTTCCCATAGAGAATTATTTAATAAAAATCACCAAGTACTAACCCGTAACCAACTCAATCTTATTTAAACGAATGAATTTCAAATTATATAAATTAAACTACTATTAAATTCCACTATTTAAATTAAGACTATGGAGATTTAAGATCACAACTTCACTTATTGCTTCATTTAAGTTAACACACTTCTCATCAATTATTCTCTATCCCGAATTGTTAATCAAGAACACTAAAGTAGTATTAACCACCTCTCGATGCACTAATACCGTATTAACATCAATCCACAATTAAGATAGAAATTTGTTAAACACCTTAATCAACTAACCCACTATATCTCTATGTGAATTACAATTGAAGAAGGTTTAAGAACAAGTTCTCTATCCGATTACACGCTGATGTCAAGCATATCTCTACCTTAACACTCATCAAGTTTAAGCTACTAACAAAATCCTGAACATATGCTATCATGATCAGATCTAAATCTATACTTCATCTCTCGAGTTCATATAAATTATCACGGTAATTGATGGCCAGTCAATTAAACAATTAAGTCCAAACCACAATAGACAATTCTCACGATAGAACATAATAATTGATAAATAAGTATATTAAAATAAACTACACAATAAGATCCATTGTAATCTCAAACAAAGAATTAGTTCATGATTATTGAATTAAAACTAAGAATCCACAATTGAATACACATTAAAAATAAGAATAAGAGTAAAGAAAAGAATTGAATCATTGTCAAGAAATCTCCATCTTCCTCAAGCTCCTGTTCTTGATCTTCAATGGTGTCCAAGTTGTTTCAATCTCCAAAACTATTTAGAACTAGTGTGTTGATCTAATTTACTCTAATCTAATCTAATGGAATGATCTCTCCCAATCTCTCCAATCTCTCCTAATTCTTATTATTCTCCTCCTTTTATAAGCCTTTTTACATGTCTTTAAGTCCTCTTGGAAGTCCTTCAGTCAATTGGATCGAAAACAATCCTTCCCGAACTCAAATTTGGCCAAAAACCACTTTTTTACATCGCATTTACCTTTACGGGGTCTAGGTTTGTCAGGGGGCCCGCCTGGCGGGCTATATAATCTTGTTTTGGTGTTGGTACCCCTTCCCGTGAGATTCATTTCTGTCAGAGCATCCTCTGGTAAAACGACCAATACTTTTGATCCGGGAGGAGTTACGGGGTCTGCCACCTATCAAATCGAATATATCGATGAGCTCTCTACAACTTTTATTCTTTGAGGATTTAGAAATTCTGGCCGTATGAAGGTTGAAATTGAGCTGGAAGTGACTGCTATGAAAATGGCTAACCAAAACAGCGAAGTTCGACGTCCGTTGGTACAACGATCATATTTCTTTCATTCGAACTCCGATTAGAATTATTCAAGATGTTTTGGAAAGCTACGAAGACGCTCTACAAGGTAAGCTAAATTCCAAACCAACAACATGAAGTAAACATGAAAGCCCAAATGATGTCCGGATTACTTTTCTTTGCATTTTCTTTGCTTTTCCTTACCAATAATCGCTCACACCGCTCCCAAATGTATAACCTACAAAATGAACACAAAATGCATGAAAAGTAACTAATACACATGAAAAAAGCAACTAATTCAAGTAAAAGATACTATATAAGTGTATATAAAATCCACTTATCAAATACCCCCAAACTTAAACCTTTGCTTGTCCCCAAGCAACATAACATAATGCAATGCAATGAAATGCAACTAATCTATATGCTTACGAATCCAGTAGTATCTGATAGAATCAAATCAATTCAACCGGCCTTAGAGAAATCAAGTAAACATGATAATACATCATATCAAAACTCATCAGTAGCTTCCCAATCAATCATCAAATCTTAGACTGTTATTACTGGTATAATGTGTGTGTGCTCAACAACCATGCTAATTGATATAAAAACAAATTTAACACATAACAAGTATCTTCGAAGGCATCATACAATGTAAACTCAAGAAATCCAAAAATAAGCTAGATCAAACTAAAATCAAATAATTACCAATATCGAGGGTCAACATGGGATACTTATGCTTTATTTTCATCTACGGGGGCTTTTTGCTCTTTTCCCGTTTTATTCATTTTTTCTTTCTTTTTTTTTTCTTTTGGTTTATATACACATAGCTATGCAATGTCTTATTCCCTTAGGCTTTTCAATGCCACCTTAACGAGCTTTCGACCAATGACTCCCAGACCATTAAGACCTTAGGGCGCTAGGTGTAAAGACAATCCCCTCGGGCTTACTTACTCAAGTAACAAAGGCCACAAAACTAGACAAGTACGCCACGGTGTTTATTCATACTTTTTTTTTCTTTTTCTTTTTTTCTTTTTTTTTTCAATAGCTTATATACCCCAAATATTCTCCTAAACTTAGGTTCTTGTCTGACTTTAGCCATCACTACTTATTCTTGTCATTCTTTCATTCAAACTAGCATTATACTTTAGAATCCTATTATGTATCAATTTAAACTTAATCAATCAACAAGTTGTTTTTACGGTGCTATCCTTATTATACCAGTTTCAAACAGAAAAAAGATTCAGTTCATAGCAAGAAATCACATCAAAGCTCTAATAGTCAGTACTGTACTTGTTTACTTAATTCCAATCTCATCATTGGCCAAAATAAACTTAAACTATCAAACAACTGGACTCATGCAAGATGAACATAGTAACTAACTATTATTTTTGATTTTTTTTTAAAACAAGAAACTGAATATAATGCTATTCAAACTATACTACTATGCAACTACTTATGCAGTTGTACTACATGAATGCAAACATAATGAACCTAAACTAAATTAACAACATATGCAAAATAACATGACATAAACATGAAACTAAACATGTAATAATGAACTAAACCAAACTCCCCCAAATTTAGCAATTACAATGTCCTCATTGTAAGAATATAGCGATAAGTAGAAGAGAACTTCCCTGTAATCAGCTAAGCGTGATGTGATGGTGGCGACGGCGGTGACGATCATTTTCCTATCCATTGAACCTCCAATACCTGCAATGAAGAGACAACGTGGATTAGATTATAAGAGAGATTAATAAGCAAATTAATTCCTATCTACTAAATAAACTAGGAAAGCATATAAATATAAAAATTCCTGGGTTGCCTCCAAGTCAGCGCTTGATTTACAGTCTTTCAGCCTGACTTTGCCTGGTCAATGTTATCCAATTCCTCTTCGAAAGTTGAGGAACCCTCCATCCATCGGAAATAATATAGCTTTTGGTAGGTTCCCATTTACGATGGCCAATGCATCAAAGTTACCTAGCATGCTCTGATTTGATATGATCTCAATCAAGAACGTCCCACAGCTAGGTGTTTTCTCCATTGTGTATGTGATCACTTTGGGGCATGGAAGCTTGTCATATACAATGGGCTCTTCGTCTATCTTCTCTTTCTCGTCCCACCATGGATTCAAAATTGTACTCGCTCTTATGCCATAAAGAGCCTTGCCGACGACATGACTACCAAGCGGGCACGATTTTGCAAATCTAACTGGACCCTTGATCTTTGGCGGAGAAGGAACTTGGGGCACTAATAACATTGGCTCCTCCTCGTTGGTACTCATAGTTAGTTCTTCACCGACCTTATTTTCATTATCCCCATTTGTCTCGTTTCCAACATCTTTTGGCTCATCCAGTTATAGATTTGGTTCAGGTTCTCCGTCAATTTCGTCATCCATGTCATAAAGCCAAGTGTTTGGAGGAAGGTTGTTTACGTCTTTGGTCATTTGCTCTATCTGATCTGCAAGATTTTGACTTTCCCACGCTTGATTACTCATCTTCTCCTCATCTACTATGAACTTGGACAATAATTCCCCTGACCTTGAATTTTTGTTTCATCTGGAAGCCATGTATTGAGGACCATTGGTTGAGGTTGTGAAACATTGTTCCATCCATTTATTAAAATTTTGGATTGATAGCTCCCGACTCCTTATCAGCTCTTCTGTTTCTGCTATACTCCTTAACATTGTTTCCATAAACTCTGAAATGACTTCTTGTCGCCTTGGAGGTGGATATGAAAATTCCGGTGTGTATGTTGGATTTGGAGCATAGTATTGGTCTTCATAAGTATAGCTCCATGACGAATCCGGGTGATACCCCTAAATTTGATCATAATTATCATATGCATACTGATTGAGGTAGTTACCACTATACTGTACCGGCCCAAGATTGATGGTGCATTGATTACTCGGGTGATTGCCAGCACAATAGTCACACATAACTGCCATCCTTCGCCTTTGTTGGGCTGCGATAACGTCCAATCTCCTCGAAAGTTCTTCAATCTGTGCTGACATTGCAGAAAGTGTCACGAGTCTGTCAATCTCCATTCCTCTTGGTTGAGTCACGTTCGTGTATGGCCATTGATACGCAAAGTCATCCATGATACCTGAAAAGAGAGAAATATAGGAAGAGAATTAAAAATAAAAATAAAAATGTTTACATTAAGAATAATTTGATTGAAATTAATATTGGCAAAGAGATATTAAACTAATTCCCCGGCAACGACGCCAAAAACTTGTTGGGTAAAATTTAATTACGCACAACATGCAAGTATACGTAGTCAACAAGTAATAAAGTGATAAGTTGAGTATCGTTCCCACAGAGAATTATTTAATAAAAATCACTAAGTAATAACCCGTAACCAACTCAATCTTATTTAAACGAATGAATTTCAAATTATATAAATTAAACTACTATTAAATTCCACTATTTAAATTAAGACTATGGAGATTTAAGATCACAACTTCACTTATTGCTTCATTTAAGTTAGCACACTTCTCATCAATTATTCTCTATCCCGAATTGTTAATCAAGAACACTAAAGTAGTATTAACCACCTCTTGATGCACTAATACCGTATTAACATCAATCCACAATTAAGATAGAAATCCGTTAAACACCTTAATCAACTAACCCACTATATCTCTATGTGAATTACAATTGAAGAAGGTTTAAGAACAAGTTCTCTATCCGATTACATGCGGTATCAAGCATATCTCTACCTTAACACTCATCAAGTTTAAGCTACTAAAAAAATCCTGAACACATGCTATCATGATTAGATCTAAATCTATACTTCATCTCTCGAGTTCATATAGATTATCACGGTAATTGATGGCCAGTCAATTAAACAATTAAGTCCAAACCACAATAGACAATTCTCACGATAGAACATAATAATTGATAGCGAAGCATATTAAAATAAACTACACAATAAGATCCATTGTAATCTCAAACAAAGAATTAGTTCATGATTATTGAATTAAAACTAAGAATCCACAATTGAATACACATTAAAAAATAAGAATAAGAGTAAAGAAAAGAATTGAATCTGTTGTCAGCAAATCTCCATCTTCCTCAAGCTCATATTCTTGATCTTCAATGGTGTCCAAGTTGTTTCAATCTCCAAAACTATTTAGAACTAGTGTTTTGATCTAATTTACTCTAATCTAATCTAATGGAATGTTCTCTCCCAATCTCTCCAATCTCTCCTAATTCTTATTATTCTCCTCCTTTTATAAGCCTTTTTACATGTCTTTAAGTCCTCTTGGAAGTCCTTCAGTCAATTGGATCGAAAATAATCCTTCCCGAACTCAAATTTGGCCAAAACCCACTTCTTTTACGCGTATCATTTCCCTTACGGGGTCTAACTTGTCAAGGGCCCGCCCCGGTGGGCTATAGTACTATTTTGCAGCTGGTACCCCCGCCCCGACGGGGGTTTTACTATGGAAAACCCCACCCTGGCGGGCTTCATTTTCTGTCAGAGCATCCTCTGGTAAAACGGCCATAACTTTTGATCCGGGAGGAGTTACGGGGCCTGCCACCTATCAAATCGAAGATATCGATGAGCTCTCTAACAATTCATTCTTTGAGGATTGAGAAATTCTGACCGTATAAAGGTTGAAATTGAGCTGGAAGTGACTGCTATGAAAATGGCTAACCAAAACAGCGAAGTTCGACGTCCGTTGGTACAACGATCATATTTCTTGCATCCGAACTCCGATCAGAATGATTCAAGATGTTCCGAAAAGCTATGAAGACGCTCTACAAGGTAAGCTAAATTCCAAACCAACAACATGAAGTAAACATGAAAGCCCAAATGATGTCCGGATTGCTTTTCTTTGTATTTTCTTTGCTTTTCCTTAGCAATAATAGCTCACACCGCTCCCAAATGTATAACATACAAAATGAACACAAAATGCATGAAATGTAACTAATACACATGAAAAAAGCAACTAATTCAAGTAAAAGATACCGGATAAGTGTATATAAAATCCACTTATCACGCCCCGGTGCTGGACTTGGTTTTATTTATGATAATGCCATTAAATAGCCAAAACTCTCAAATCGCCCTATTCAGCTCCCAAATCTACAATATAACAACTAAACACAGTAAAAATGAATCTAAAAACTTTGAGGATAAAATAATTTACGCCTAAATATATCCAATTCATGGGTATATTACCCAATCATCTGAAACCACTCAGAGTACCATATGGACTACTAGCAGAAAAGCGATGTGTGCTGAGTCCTAGAGAAGTCATAAGAAGAAGATAAGAATGTAAAGCATCAAAGATGATGAACGTATATGTAAGACATCTCTGTATGTCATGAAGCCATAGAACGATAATGAAAGTGGTCGCGTAAAGTTAGGTTGCAAGAACGCAAACCCTAATAAGTAAAGTTAAGCAAACTAATACATAAGTCAAATATACATGACTAATTGGTGTATGTGGTGTTTTCTTATGTGTTATATAGGAATTGAGATGAACAGTTCGGCGTAAGCTGTAGCTGGGCGTAAGGCAAGTTTCCTAACTTCATTCATATTTCAAATGAATGCTAGTTTCTTAAACTTCTTAGACATTGAACTTGAGAAGTTCTGTCTATGTGCTAATGTGCGATATTTGTGTAAAGTGATAGAACATATGAGGCCTTGTGCCACAATGTGAACACTTCGATGTTTCTATGAGATGAACTGTTCTTTGATTTAACAGTTCAAGAAGGGAATGCTCTGTTCATACATGATCCGTTATTGTTAAGTCAGTGATAATGATTCTAGCCAGACAGAATGTGTATGAAAAAGGTAGAAGAATGAAAGTATTTTAAAATTAAAGTGAATATTGTTTTAAAATAATAGGAATCAAGACTATTCCTATTATTCAAGCTGCTTCATAACCTTTGTTCGGTTATTGAAGTCTTAAAAGAATGTTTGAATTCTTGAAGATGTTTGTTCAACTGTTATAACTTGCTGGGCAATTGAATGCTCACACTTGCTTTAAATGAAAAACATTTTCAGCGAACGATGTTAGAAGAACTTAAGGATCTCGTAAAGATCAAGCTGACGGTATCCAGATGAAGTGCCATTCAGAATGTGGATGAGCGAGAAGATCAAGTGAAGACTTGTAATATAAAATAAGTTAAATGAACTTTAGATTAGTTTAATGAACTGTTATGTATCCTTAGTGGTGGATGAAAGTCACTCTTATAAGATGGAATGAATAATGTATTTATCATTATTTATAATGAAAAAGGTTATATGGTTTTTAGAACCTGGGATTTGAGAGTGTATGTTGGTATATTTCAGTATATAATGATGTATGTTTGGAAGAAGATGGGATCGTGACGTACGAAATCCGAGTGTGAAGATAGACCAGATTTCAGGGCGTTACAGATTGGTATCAAAACTATAAGCGCAATACGTTAAGAACCCCGAGCTTCTCGCTGGTGACGTCCTTAAATGGGAATGCACCACTGCCAGACTCTCCGTAGGGGACGCCGAGCAAGTCGGTGGGAAACTGATAGGTACCCTTGTGAGGTGCTATGGAATGAAGTACCATTAGCGTTATAGATTGGTATCAGAGCTGATAGGTTATAAATCTTAAGTAAGAGTATCTAAGACTATAATCGTAGAGAGAGGGATAAGAAGATCACCACGTGATCATAGTGAATCGTAGTAATGATGAGTCGTTAAGCGATGAATGATTTATAGTACTACTCAAGTAGTATGCGGAAGAAGAACTTCGATTGAGATGTAAGGATAACATACTAAATTAAGAAAAATCAGTATTAAGTAAAGAGAAAGTTAGAAGTTGTAAAATTTCAATTGAGGACTCATGTGATAGCTGAGTTGTATGAACCTTTGTTATGGGCAGAGGTTTGTGCTTGGTGTAAGACCCCAACTTATTATTAATGAAATTTAATTTTCTCTATTTATTATTTTGAAATAGTAAGGGTTGATTTGATTAATGTGGATTGTTAGGGGTAAAATACGCAAATATTTCAAAATAAGCAAGTGGTTATAAAATATTCATTGTTATCGGGGAATATTCGTTTGGTCGTGGAATATTCTTGCTGTCGGGGAATATTCGTACGACGGCGCAGTCTTTTGTGGGCCCCATAACGGAAAGAGATTGGATGAAGAAAACGACAAATATAAGTTGTTTAAAAATAACGGCGTAGTTGTTACCGTTAATACTGTTAAAATACTCGGTGGTTAAAACACAGTAGCACACGGTATTGCACCAATTATTGATTCTTACATAAGAAGGCACTACTTAATAATGGTTATAGTAATTATCATATTCGAAGTATTTTATTGATTCAATAATTGCTGTATTGATATTTTATATTCTCGTTGTTTCAATAAATTGTCATTACACAAGTATTTTTCATTAACGAAGCAATAATTCATATTATCTGAATAATATTATTAGATAACATTATTGGCAATGTCTAGAAAGTTCATCTAAGGAGAGGTTTGGTCACCTAATCATGGCGCCTTGATGAGGAGAAATTCTTATTGGAAAGCCCCTTCTTTCCAGGAAGCGCACTGGTTGTCAAAATTGTTATTCGTAATATTATTTGTGAATAATTAATTATTGATTCATATGATGAGGAAAATATTGATTTTATGTGGATATAGATGGAGAAAATTTTAATGTGACAATTGTTGAAAATTGAAATTTTATCTTTTACGATAAAATAATTCATTTAAATATATTATTATATTTTAATAATATAATAATGGTGATATTTTTACAACGAATGTGATATATATGAGTATACGAGGAGGAAGAGTATTTTGTTGTAATAAATGTTTAAAACATGTTAAACATGTAATTGGACCCCATTTATTGATTGAAATTTGATTATAGCACAGTAAAATCGCCCGTTTGTAGATTTTCGGTCAATTTACATTTGGAATTCGGAAAAACTTTCTTACGTAAAGTTGTAGAGAATTGAATTTCCTATAAAACTCGCGAGATTCAAATATTCTGATAAAAGGGCTATTTATTATGAATTATTGAAGTTTCAAGCTTCAAATAATTTATTTTGGAAGTTTAAAATATTTAAAAATAGGAAAACGTTTTTTACACTTGTGGGCCTAATGAAACATGTGCAAAGTGCTGAAGCTAGAGGATTCAAAGTGTGTGTAAGAAAATTTATTTATATATTAATATTATATTAAATTTTCTGCTTTGGTGTTCTAAGCAATTTCCTATAATATAGGGTGCTTAGGTTAGAATTGAAAATTACACCAGAAACTGAAGTTTTCCCTCTCTCTATATTATTGAGCGTATTCTTGTGAGTATTTTGAGTATAATTTGAGTATTGCTATACGGTGCAAGTTCAAGTCATAGCCTATATCCGGTGTTTCAGCTAGAAGTACTGATCTTTCGAGGTAAAGGATATTATTTTTTTTCGTAATGATATTATTTCTTCAATATCATTATGCCGAAGTATTGATCTGAGTTTTTTAATCAAATTTGGAACTTTTAGTGTTGGGGTTACTATTCACGTATACGGCACTATTTGAAAGTAGTATGCACACAAGCCAATCATGTTTGATGATAAAGCATATACTTTGTAACAATCTTATTCATTTATTAATAAAAAGTATTAATTTATTAAAGGCTTTTAATTATCTACATGATGCTGTTTTATAATATGTGATAAACCCATAGTTTTAAGCAATGCTTTTAGAATAATGATGATGATCATTCTAATGAGATCTAAATTCTTAGAAAGCTTAAAACTAAAATAGTTCCCAATCATTGGATTACTAAATTGGGGATTAGTGAATCCGGATAGATTGGTACATACATCGTTTGCTTGCTCATTGGATGAGGATGATTGATCTCATGATCATTTGTGTGGAGACACTAAAGCAAGTATGTAGGTGCTTATTAGAGAATAAGTTCATCGAACGTGGCTCGCTAAGGAATACCTAATGGAGTTTTATTTGCTGTCAATAGGAATTCTGTAGTGATAGTAAGACAAGTGATCCTTGGACTTGAGATCATCATAGTATCTTGTGTATGATGAGTTATACTTTGACTTATTCCTTAAGACCTTAGGGTATATCAAAGGGTATGCTTGGGTATAATAAGTTATACATGGAGATAATGTATGATCAATAAAGAATCTACCACTTCTAATAAAAGAAGAGAAATGTCCTATGTGATTCGATAAATGACAACCCAAGAGTCCTTGGTTAAGGCGTAATGAAATTAGAAATGAGTTTCTAATTTGCATTATTTGGAGTTGTGCATTTAAGGATCGAAATACATATAATTAAATAAAATAAGACTTTGATGGTAATTCCATGTCTTATATTTAATTGGGACATTGTATGGTGGAAGGATTGAATTATCACGGTAACTATTTACTCAAAGGTTCTTTTATGATTAATGTTGAAATCTATATTATCCGGAAAGTCGTTGATCGCTAGGGAGGCTTATCCCTATTGTAGAATAAATATTATTTATTTAAATAAATAAATTATTTAATTTATTTATTTAAATAAGATTAGAATTGTTCTAATTGATTTATTCACAACCGCTTTAATATGGAGAACCTAAAGGGTCACACCATAAAAGGAAGAATAATTATTTAAGAAGTAAATGGCATAATCGTAATAATATGTTATGTATATTTAATTTAATCTATGGTGATAGAATAAATTAAATAGCTTAATATTTATTATTTAATATTTTAGAAATATTAAATATAAATTAATAAGAGGAGTCTTATTAATATTATTACAATTATTATTATTTTAATTTCTAAAAGAGTTTAAGAATTAATTTAATATAAGTACTTTCATTTATTCCTAATTGGATTAGGAAGGAAAATTAGTTAAAGGAGTTTAATTAATTATCCTTAATAAGATTAGGGAGCTTAATTAATTAAAAGAATTAATTAATTAAAATCGAATTCCTTAATTGTTAAGGTGGGTTGCCCACATCTATAAATAAGAGGAGTCTTATTATGGGTGGTGGGGGTTGTTGATTTTTCAACATACGTAATAATTCCAATTGTTGGGAGAGTACACCTTTTCTATAGAGATAGAAAAACTAGGGTTTAGCCAACCACCCATCTTCTTGAATTTTATTCTTCCTTGGTGGATCACCTCTAGAGGCCAAACACATGGGTGGCTAACGTTGATCAAAGGAAGGAACCAAACCCGGTGGATTCAAGTTGAACACGAAAAGGATTGGAGGTGAACTTGTACCTGAGGAAGCTCGATCTTCAAGGGTATGATTCTTATTCGTTATCTTTTTCGTTTAATTAATAATTATGCATAAAGGATGATCCGGGTTTATGGTTTGTAAATTTTTAAATTCTGATTTTACATGCTTCCGATTAATTTGTGCAATTTGATTGCTTTCATGAATATTACAAACCTAACAGTGGCATCAGAGCCAAACCTTTATGCGAATTATTAATTGTTTTAATTTGATATGTATATTGATATGTGTTTAGAACAATTTAATTGGGCATATTATTGTTATATAAAATTTATTGCATGAAAATAAAAATAATAATAAAAAAAAAGGAGCTGGTTTTGATAAAGATCAAATCTGCTAAAATTCGTGAATCATAAATAAAAAAAAAAGGCTGCACGGTTTTCAAGGCATAGCAGGCAACGAAATTAAACAAAAAAAAAAGGAGGCTGCCGTTTTTTTTTATGCAAAGGCACGGAAATTAAGAAAATAAACAAGCAACATGACCGTAGTCAGCAACATAAAAAAAAAGGCATGCAATTGTTGTTTTGCCATGCACGGAAATCAAGAAACAATCAATGAGTTACCAGGAGGTTACATGATATCTTAAAATAAAAAAAAAAAAAAGGTAACCGTGTATGGTTTTTGGAAAAAGTAAGCAACTTGGTATATATTATATATATATATGGATATTATATATATATATATATTTATTATATACGGATATTATATATATACATATATTATACGGTTAATATAATATATATATATATATATATATTAATTATTTTATAATTAAAATAAATATTTATTTTTTAATTTTAAAATAAAAGGTTTATTTTAATTTTAAAATAAAAAGTTTATTTTAATTTTAAAATTAGAATTTCATGCTAACTAATTAGAGTTGGAATTTGATTCCATGATAACTAATTGGAGTTGAAATTGGATTCTATTGTTTTCCTTAAATAAAGGAGTTTATTTAGATATGAAATAAGATTTCATATTATTCAAAATAAAATAGTTTATTTGTGAATAGGAAAGAGAATCCTAATTTCCTTAAATAAAGGAGTTTATTTAAATATGAAATAAGATTTCATATTATTCAAAATAAAGGAGTTTATTTGTGAATAGGAAAAAGAATATCCGTGTTTCCTTTAATAATTTTTTTTTTACATAGAATTGGATTTATAATTAATTAAAATAAAAGAGTTTATTTTAATTAAAGATTTTTTTATTACATGGAATTGGATTCCATAATTAATTAAAATAAAGGAGTTTATTTTGATTAAAATTTTGATTAAAATAAAATAGTTTATTTTATTCAAAATTAGATAAATTAAAATAAAATAGTTTTATTTTGATTTAAATTTGGATTAAAATAAAGGAGTTTATTTTAATTCAAAAATAGATTTTATACTAACTAAATTTGCCCATTAAATGATATCAATATATATATTAAATGTTTATTATTCATGAGATGAATGTTATTTATTGATGCATATGGTGATGTGTATGATAATAAATGGGATTGATTATGGACTATTGACTAATGTGATTGGATTTTATTTTAGTTGGATGCATGAATGTATGGGTTTTATTAAATGGGGTCTGCAGACTCGTCTTCTCTAATTTTTCTTAATGTAAATTCTATTCCCTCCTATGTACTTCCCTCGATTTGGCGATCAAGGTTTCTATTTATTTTAAATAGTTTTGTAATAGGAATAGTTAGAATTAATTTTGAAAAATTGGAGATCAAGGAGCAAGGAGTGCGCGTGAAGACCCGTTTGTAATGGAGCCCGGGTTTAAATGTAATAGTTATATTTAAATATTATTTCTTGCACCCTGGGGAGTTTGACCTTTTGGTTCACTTGGTGGCTCTAGTGAACCAAACTAGAATAAAAGTCCATAATCAATCTGGGTAGAATATAGTATTCTATATGTGCATGCTATATATATATATATTATATATTATGCAAACATGCTTCGCATGTTAATTAATATGACGCGTATTTTATATATATATATGTAAATGCTGCTTAAACAAGATGAGACAAATTAATAACAAACCCCTCAAATTTTTATATTAAGTCCTAAGCGTTCAAAGATATTTGGAATATCGAACGTCGCTTTCTAGCATGATAAAATTAATAGAGTATTAAATATTTAATATGAGTTTGTTGTGTCACCACAAGGCAAGTATTAAGTATTTAAGATGTTAATTTATCACATTTGATGCTTATAAAGAAAATTGAACAATATTATTTTGTTGTGTCACCACAAGGATGATATTTTTCTTTTTGAATATATGGAGTGCTAGGTTGGACTTAACTTGGATAATTTTGATTCGGATGTGCCACCACTTGATCAAAATAATCTAAGAGGCAAAATACAAGGAGTTGCATAGTTGATGTAATTGACAAAAGTTGTCTACCTATTTATTTATATATAGTTTGTTGTGTCACCACAAGGCTATATACATTTGAAATGGGATCCTTATTCTCACTAGCAAATCTTTAATTAGATTTTTGCGAACTATATATGTGAGGGTAATATAGTTTGAAAAAAAATAGTGGGAGATACCAATTTAAAACAAGACCTAATTTATTTTGGTAATTAATAAAAGAATGTATGTTAAAATGTTGTTAATTACAAATTCATTTCTGTAATTTTACAATGTCTTAATTACTATCAATGCATGAAACATAATGTTATTTAATTGGACAGTATTAAATGGATTGGTTAAGGAATATGAGAATAGTTCTCATGGTGAAAAGCTATCTTATGTCCTTAATACGCCTATCCTCGCAATGGTTGCGCATAATGCCTCCGAGGAAGACATTGCTACTTTTAGAAAGTGGCAAGATGATGCACAATTGGTTCAATGCATCATGCTCGCATCCACGAGTAACGAGCTTGTCCACAAGATGAAACTATGGATGCTCTACTATATTCCCGCACATCAAGTAGTTGATGGTGAGGAAAGTAGGACCGATAGATATCGAGATATCTAAGGAGCTCTTCCGATCTAGAATGACCAATGGCACTATAATACAGATAAAAAGTTCTTAACATAATCAATTTGATTGATCAATTAGGACAATTGGTTTTGTCATGGATGGAGAGTTGAGCCAAGATTTGATCTTGCATTCACTCCGGACTCCTTTCATTAATTGTTGTGAATTTTTCATATGAACAAGCTAGATATCGCCTCATTGATTTGCTTAACATGTTGAAAAATGTTGAGAGTCACTTTCAACCAAGAAAGACCAAGTCTTCTTGGTAGGGGCCAAAGGATCTTCAAAAGAAGAACGATTCAAAGAAGGTAAATAGAAAGGCATAAACAAAGGATAATAAGAACAAAACCGATATGGATAGCAAATGAGTTTACTTCCACCTGCAATAAGCCCGACACCGAAAGAAATGCGAGAAGCATCTTGCGAGAGGCTAACCAAAGAAGCTTAGTGAAGTTTCTACATAATCTGATTTTGTTCAAGATTTAAAATAAATTTTTCTTTAAGTCAAGGTTCTACTTGGGTATTGGATACCGATTTGGTTATCATAAATATAGATTTATGAAGGGACCAAGGAAGTAGAAAGCTAAACAAAGATAAGTAATCCTATGTAAGGAAAATGTAGCAAAGGTTGCCATATTAGCCATAGAAACTTATAGTTTAGCAATGCCTACTAGCAAATCTATTAAGTCAATAAGTTGTTATTGTATTCCAATTCTTGTTAGAAACATTATTTCCATTTTATTGTTGGACAATAAAATTTTTGGTATTATAATTAAGAACAATTGTTGTTCTATTTATAATGATAATGTTTTGTATAGAAATGGAATATTACTTAATAAATTTTGTATACTTGATTTTACATGAAAATAATTTTACATATTGAACAAATTAGTATAAGAAAAGGAGATGATCATTCAAAGAGTTGAATGTGTGTATTTGCTGAAATACAAGTGTGAATTATTTGAAAGGTTCAAAGAATTCAGAAATGAAACAAATTAGCAAAGTATTAAGATTCTTTGATTAGATCAAGGAATAAATACTTATGCAATAAGTTTCTAGATCATCTCAAATGGTTTTCTCATAATGGACACATCCTGATACGCAATAATTGATTGATGTATCTAAATGAAAAATCGTACCTTGTTGGACATGGTGCGGTCCATAATGACTTTACCGGCATTCCAGTATCCTTCTGGGATAATGTCCTAGAAATGGCTGCATATATACAAAAGGTAACCTCAAAATCCAGCCCCAAGACTCCATAAAAGTTATGGACAGGGAGGATTCCTAATCTTAAGTATGTTAAGATAAGGGGTTGTCCAACTTATGTGAAAAGGTTTCAAAGGATAAGCTTGGGACAAGATTTGACAAGTGTAGATTTGTTGGACATCCTAAAGTAAGTTTAGGGCATGTGTTCTATAATCCTACTTAGCAAAAGGTGTTTGTTGCGAAACACGCTTCCTTCTAAGATAAAAGTGTTTATCATTGAAAGGGCTAGTGGGAGGATAATAGATCTTGAAGAGTTCAAGAATCACAAAACACTATAAGTCAAATAAGAGGAACCTATAGATAGACCTATTGTACCACAACCGAATCGTAAATCTGGAATAGTACCGAAGATACCTAGGAGGTATGGATTCATCATAGATGATGATGATGAGGTACACATCATAGAAGATGATGATCCAGTTACATACGATGAGGTAAGTGTTGTAGACACTCAGAGAAATGGATTGAAGCAAGTTTCTCAAATATGGAACATTCGTTTTGATGAGGCAATCAAAAGAGTTTGATTTTATCAAAAATAAGAATGAACCTAGTGTGTACAAAATGGTCAGTGGGAGCATCGTGACATTCCTAGTACTATATGTTGATATACTACGGATAAGGAATGACATACCAATGCTACAATCAGTAAAGATAAAGTTGTCTAAACAATCCTCCATGAATGATTTGGAAGAGTATCTTAATTGGGGATATAAATCTATATAGATAGATTTAAAAGGATGCTCGACTTAACCCAAGGAACGTATATTCATTTGATGCTAAAGTCGTTTAGCATGGCAAACTCCAAGAGATGTCTCATGTTGATGAGCCATGGAGTGTATCTCTCTTAATAGTCCCCATAGACTCCAAAGAAGAGAGATCGCATGAGTGACAATCATGTATGTAATGAAATATACGAGACCTGATGTTGATCAGTCATATTCTGGAGAAGTTCACTTTGTGAGTCGCTGAAAATATTTTAAAGTGCTTAACCTAAGCACTAAGGATGTGATCATATTCATGGTGGGTCTTAATTAAAACTAGAGGGCTTAACAGACTCAAGTTTTTCAGACAGACCAAGACGACAGAAAAATCCACTTTAAGGTAAAGGGTTACCTTGAACAATGGGTGCAGTGAATTGAATCGAAAGGTTCCAAACAAAGAAAGAGTTCTTTGGTTTAGTGATAAAGACAAAGTATATAGCTATAAATGAAGTCGCAAGTTGATTGTTTGGATTAAAAGTTCATTCTGAACTAGGAATAGTTCCTAAGTCTCATCTTGGATCTAAACATGTGTTGTGGCACTTTCGTTTGATTATTAGAATCATTGAAAGATGGGAAATCACTATAGAGATAGTGGACTCTCATGAACAACATTACATATCCATTAACTAAAGCTTATCCAACAAAGCAGGATATCGCGTCACTTAGAGAAGAAGAGTATGAGTTACCATGACGATTGGCTTTAGTGCAAGTGGGAGATTGAAAGTAGTATGCACACAAGCCAATCATGTTTGATGATAAAGCATATACTTTGTAACAATCTTATTCATTTATTAATAAAAAGTATTAATTTATTAAAGGCTTTTAATTATCTACATGATGCTGTTTTATAATATGTGATAAACCCATAGTTTTAAGCAATGCTTTTAGAATAATGATGATGATCATTCTAATGAGATCTAAATTCTTAGAAAGCTTAAAAACTAAAATAGTTCCCAATCATTGGATTACTAAATAGGGGATTAGTGAATCCGGATAGATTGGTACATACGTTGCTTTTTTCATTGGATGAGGATGATTGATCTCATGATCATTTGTGTGGAGACACTAAAGCAAGTATGTAGGTGCTTATTAGAGAATAAGTTCCTTTGAACGTGGCTCGCTAAGGAATACCAAATGGAGTTTTATTTTTCTGTCAATAGGAATTCTCAGTAGTGATAGTAAGACAAGTGATCCTTGGACTTGAGATCATCATAGTATTTTGTGTATGATGAGTTATACTTTGACTTATTCCTTAAGACCCTTAGGGTATATCAAAGGGTATGCTTGGGTATAATAAGTTGTATACATGGAGATAATGTATGATCAATAAAGAATCTACCACTTCTAATAAAAGAAGAGAAATGTCCTATGTGATTCGATAAATGACAACCCAAGTAGTCCTTGGTTATATAAGGCGTAATAAAATTAGAAATGAGTTTCTAATTTGCATTATTTGGAGTTGTGCATTTAAGGATCGAAATACATATAGTTAAATAAAATAAGACTTGATAAAGTAATTCCATGTCTTATATTTAATTGGGACATTGTATGGTGGAAGGATTGAATTGTTTGCAGAACTATTTACTCAAAGGTTCTTTTATGATTAATGTTGAAATCTATATTATCCGGAAAGTCATTGATCGCTAGGGAGGCTTATCCCTATTATAGAATAAATATTATTTATTTAAATAAATTAATTATTTAATTTATTTATTTAAATAAGATTAGAATTGTTCTAATTGATTTATTCACAACCGCTTTAATATGGAGAACCTAAAGGGTCACACCATAAAAGGAAGAATAATTATTTAAGAAGTAAATGGCATAATCGTAATATATATGTTATGTATATTTAATTTAATCTATGGTGATAGAATAAATTAAATAGCTTAATATTTATTATTTAATATTTTAGAAATATTAAATATAAATTAATAAGAGGAGTCTTATTAATATTATTACAATTATTATTATTTTAATTTCTAAAAGAGTTTAGGAATTAATTTAATATAAGTACTCTCATTTATTCCTAATTGGATTAGGAAGGAAAATTAGTTAAAGGAGTTTAATTAATTATCCCTAATAAGATTAGGGAGCTTAATTAATTAAAAGAATTAATTAACTAAAAAACCCAATTCCTTAATTGTTAAGGTGGGTTGCCCACATCTATAAATAAGAGGAGTCTTATTATGGGTGGTGGGGTTGTTGATTTTCAACATACGTAATAATTCCAATTGTTGGGAGAGTACACCTTTTCTATAGAGATAGAAAAACTAGGGTTTAGCCAACCACCCATCTTCTTGAATTTTATTCTTCCTTGGTGGATCACCTCTAGAGGCCAAACACATGGGTGGCTAACGTTGATCAAAGGAAGGAACCAAACCCGGTGGATTCAAGTTGAACACGAAAAGGATTGGAGGTGAACTTGTACCTGAGGAAGCTCGATCTTCAAGGGTATGATTCTTATTCGTTATCTTTTTCGTTTAATTAATAATTATGCATAAAGGATGATCCGGGTTTATGGTTTGTAAATTTTTAAATTCTGATTTTACATGCTTCCGCTTAATTTGTGCAATTTGATTGCTTTCATGAATATTACAAACCTAACACTATTCACGTATACGGTACTATTCACGAATACGACACTATTCATCGAAAAATGAAAATTTTTCTTTTCGTCCAAAATATCTATTGAGTATACTAGCTTTGATTGTATCCATGTTTTGATCATTCTTAAATTTTACACCACTATGATTATTTTTGAGGTATTTTTGGACATGGATAAAACAAAGTAATCACGAATCCTTAATCCTTAATCCTTGTCATTTTGTTTCTTTGGATTCGTTTCTTTAAAAATATTTTCATCATTCTCGATCTTAAATGATGATATTATTGAATATCTTTGGCCCTGTAGTGCAAAGATGAATGATTTCGATGAATATCTTTGGCCCGTAGTGCAAAGATGAGCAGGTGTTTAGATGAACATGACTAATCGATGAATATCTTTGGCCCATTGAAAAAGATGAATATTTGATTCCGATGTATGTTAATTGATGTTCTGAGAGATAAAAGATAGACGCATTTAACTTTTAAATTCATACATAGAAGATAGTAGTTTGCATTCTCTACTTAACTCTTCGATGTGAAGCGTACTCCATCCAAATTGCGCACTCAAAGATGTTTTTGGGAGACGTTTCAGAAACTATTTAATGACAAATACTTTCCGAAAGTGTTCGCGTATATGAAGGAAGTGGAGTTTATTAGACCGAGCGAGAACAACATGACGGTGTCTCAAAGACGAGGCAAAGTTTGCAGAGTTATCCGTGTTTGCACCTCATTTGGTGGAGAATGAGGAACGTATGACGCTGAATGTTTCTTAGAGGTTTGAAACCCAGATACGTCAAGTATCTCATAAATTTTCTCTATATTGGATGTTGTAAAGCAGGCTCAATTATTAGAGCGAGATAACGAAAGTACGGTCAACCGAGGGACCACAACTAGGATCATATCTGGGAGATGGTAGTCAACAAAACAACGCTAACCAACGGAGAAAGAAAAAAGACGGACAAAAATGGTAACCACTCCGGTGGTAATCATGGCCATGAAAATAGAAGAAGCGAGTCATGAAGAGAATTTAAAAAGGAGATTTAACAACGACCATGTGAAGGCGACAGCAGTGCAAAGAAGAATCGGGTTCTAAGGGAGGAGAACGACCACCCATCATATGCTATAAATGTGGGAAAGAGGGACATATCGGTCCAAACCGCCCACAACAGTTCAAGGTATGCTATAATTGTGGAAAGGAAGGACATATCGCTCGAGATTGTATTGTAGCGAAACCTAGTTCAGTGGGGACGGTGACTCAAAAGACATCCCCCGTAAAAGTCAAAGTCAACGGCCCGGAAGAAGCGTTTGTTGTGATCGGTCAAAATGTGAGGAACCCAAACGAGGTGATCACGGGTAAGCTATTTATAAATTCTTGCGAAGTTTATACCTTACTTGATACCGGTGTTACTCATTCATTTATCTCTCCTGCTTGTGCTCAACGTTTAAACTTGACTCCGGAGAAATTAGACTTTGACCTATCTGTGGAAACTCCGTTAGGAGAAACTTTCATCACATTCACAGTTTATTAATCTTGTTTGATTCAAGTTGGCACCATCACCTTACCTGTTGACCTTATCTCTTTAAAGATACTTGCTTTTGATGTGATTTTAGGGATTGATTGGTTAACTACACATCATGCCAAAATTGATTGTTTTCGTAAGGTTGTTAGCTTTCATATTCCTAAACAACTCCGTTTGTTATTTAATTCAAGCAACTAAACCATTAAAATCAATCTTCGTCATATCTAATCATAAAGCTATTCGTTTATTGAAAAACGGATGTCAAGCTTTCTTAGCCCATGTTATGGATTTGAATAAAGACACGCCAAATTTGAATAATATTCTGTTGTTATTGACTTTCCCGTATTTCAAGAAGAACTTCCGGCCTACCCCGTAACGTGAAGTTGAATTCTTTATTGATCTTGAACACGGTACAAAGCCCATTTCTAAAACCCCATATCGAATGGCTCCTATTGAACTTCGGGAGTTAAAGGTCCAACTACGTGAATTGTTGGACATCGGTTTCATTCTGCCCTAGTACATCTCCTTGGGGTGCTCTGTTTTATTAAGTGAAAGAAGAAAGACGGGAGTATGCGACTTTGTATTGACTATCGGGGAATTGAACCATGTCACCATCAAGAATAGGTATCCTCTACTTCGTATTGATGACTTGTTTGACCGATTCTGAGGGCACAATTTTTTCAAAGATCGATCTTCGCTCGGATATCATCGGTGAAGATTAGAACCGAGGATATTCCAAAGAGCGCCTTTAGAACTAAGATATGGACATTATGAATTCTTAGTCATGTCTTTCGGATGACTAATGCTCCCCGCTTTCATGGATATGATGAACCGAGTATTCAAGGAATATTTGGATCGGTTCGTTGTTGTTTTTATTGATGACATCCTCATATATTCCAAAAGTCGTGAAGATCATGAGCACCATTTGAAGCTTGTACTCAAAGGCTTCGTGAAAACAAACTATATGCCAAATTAAAGAAATGCGAGTTACGGCGAGGAAGTAGCATTCCTTGGGCACGTGGTGTCGAAACATGGAGTATCTGTTGATCTGGCGAAGATTGAAGCAATACAAAGTTGGGAGCAATCAAGTCGGTTGTGATCAAGCACGTAGCTTTTTGGGCTTAGTGGTTATTATCGGAGATTCGTGGAAGGTTTTCTCGAATCGCTACTCCATTAACTCACTAACTCGAAAGGATACAAAATTCGCTTGGGAGCGAAGAATGCGAGAAGAATTTCCAAGAGCTTAAGAGGAGACTTATTTCTAAGACTGTTCTAACAATACCATCGGTTCGGATGGATTTGTTATCTCAAACGATGCTTGAGCAAAGGGTTAGGATGTGTTCTCATGCAACGTGGGAAAGTCATAGCTTATGCCTCGCGATAACTTAAAGAATATGAGAGGAATTATCCTACTCATGATCTAGAGTTAGCGGTGATCGTTTTCTTGCTTAAAGATATGGAGGCACTATCTATATGGGGAGAAAGTGGAGATATATTCGCACTATAAAAGCCTTAAATATTTCTTCACTCAAAAAAAGAACTCAACATGCGACAAATGACATTGGCTCGAGCTATTGAAAGACTACGACCACACTATTCAATACCATCCCGGAAAAGCGAACGTGGTAGCCGCTAAGGCGTTGAGTAGAAGATCATATGCGGAATGAGTACGATGATGTCAAGTATACGCAGAGCCAACTTTAATAGAAAAAGTTAAGGTTGCTCAAGCCACCGAATCTTGAGGTCGATGCGTATGAAGAAGAAAGTACAAGAAGGAGCTATTCCTAAGGCGAGAATTGATGAAGAAGGAATACTTTGAGTCCACTCTAGACTTTGTGTCCCTAACGACTAACGATTTGAAGTACAAGATTATGATGGAAGCACACAATACACCATTTGCAATCCATCCCGGAAGTACTAAAATGTATCGTGATCTTGACATACATTTTGGTGGAACAATATGAAGAGAGAGATTGCAAAGTTTATCTCGATGTGTTTAACTTGTCAACATGTAAAGGTGGAGCATCTAGTACCTAAGGGTCCATTGCAACCACTTGAGATTCGAAATGGAAGTGGGAACACATTACCATGGATTTAGATTACGGGTCTTCCTACGGTTTCTCAAGGCATCAATGCTATTTGGGTTATTGTTGATAGATTAACCAAGTCTCCGCTCATTTCTTGCCGACACGGAGACTTATTCCTTGAATGTCTTGCTAGTATATACGTGAATGAGATTGTGAGGTTGCATGGCATGCCAGTATCCATAGTTTCGAGATCGTGACCCAAGATTCACTTCAAGTTTTGGGTTAGCTTGCAAAAAGCTATGGGCACGGATTTGCGATTTAGTTCAAAGATACCATCCCCAAACAGACGGACAATCGAGTGGACTATTCAAACTCTTGAAGATCTATTAAGACTCGTGGTCCTAGACTTCAAGGCGGTTAGGATAAGTATTTACCATTGGTGGAATTCTCTTACAACAACAGTTATTAGGCAAGTATAGGTGTGGCTCCATTCGAAGCATTATTTGGACGAAAATGTCATTCTCCAATATGTTGGGATGAGGTGGGTGAAGCAACATTGTTGGGACCCGAGTTAAGTACGTATGACTACGGAAAAGATCCAAATGATTCGACAACGATACAAACCGCACAAGATCGACAAAAGAGTTATGCGGATCTTCATCGAAAGGACGTGGAATTTAGTATAGGGGATCATGTATTGTCATGAAGTTGCTCCATGGAAGGGAGTTACAAGATTGGGGAAGAGAGGAAAACTCAATCCACGTTTTATTGGTCCATTTCAAATTCTTGACCGGTAGGAAATGTAGCCTATAGACTTGCGTTACC
This sequence comes from Panax quinquefolius, assembly GCA_020205615.1. Taxonomy (NCBI): domain Eukaryota; kingdom Viridiplantae; phylum Streptophyta; class Magnoliopsida; order Apiales; family Araliaceae; genus Panax; species Panax quinquefolius. The sequence goes on along the minus strand of CM035154.1, from coordinate 81,883,745 downwards.
TCGAGTAGTATGTCTCGTGTTCATAATGTGTTTCACATATACGTATTTCGTAAATATGTGAAAGACCCGAACCACGTTATAGAGTTAGAACCGGACGAGATAGCAGGACTTTACGTATGAGGAGGTACCTGTCAAGATCTTGGATAGGAAGGAGCATGTCCTACGCGCAAAGGTCATACCACAAGTTAAAGTTTTGTGGAGGAATCATGCTATAGAGGAAATGACCTGGGAATTGGAAACGGAAATGAAAGCGAGGTATCCTCACCTTTTCGAAACACCATGTACGTGCGTCAATTTCGAGGACGAAATTTCATAAGGAGGGGAGGTTGTAAGACCCCAACTTATTATTAATGAAATTTAATTTTCTCTATTTATTATTTTGAAATAGTAAGGGTTGATTTGATTAATGTGGATAGTTAGGGGTAAAATACGCAAATATTTCAAAATAAGCAAGTGGTTATAAAATATTCATTGTTATCGGGGAATATTCGTTTGGTCGTGGAATATTCGTACTGTCGGGGAATATTAAATGCGACTACGGTATGATCTTTTGTGGGCCCCATAACGGAAAGCGATTGGATGAAGAAAACGACAAATATAAGTTGTTTAAAAATAACGACGTAGTTGTTACCGTTAATACTGTTAAAATACTCGGTGGTTAAAACACAGTAGCACACGGTATTGCACCAATTATTGATTTTTACGTAAGAAGGCACTACTTAATAATGGTTACAGTAATTACTGTTCAGTATTTTATTGATTCAATAATTGCCGTATATTGATATTTTATATTACTTGTTTCAATAAATTATCATTACACAAAGATTTTTTCATTATCGAAGCAATAATTCATATTATCTGAATAATATTATTAGATAACATTATTGGAAATGTCTAGAAAGTTACGCTCTAAGGAGAGGTTTGGTCACCTAATTGCTTGCCAAGATAAGGAGAAATTCTTATTGGAAAGCCCCCTCTTTCCACAGAGGCGCACGATTGTCAATATTGTGATTCGTAATATTATTTGTGAATAATTAATTATTGATTCATATGATGAGGAAAATATTGATTTTATGTGGATATAGATGGAGAAAATTTTTAATGTGACAATTGTTGAAAATTGAAATTTTATCTTTTTCTGATAAAATAATTCATTTAAATATATTATTATATTTTAATAATATAATAATGGTAATATTTTTACAACGAATGTGGGATATATGAGTATACGAGGAGGAAGAGTATTTTTGTTGCAATAAATATTTAAAACATGTTAAATATGTAGGTGGACCCCATTTATTGACTGAAATTTGATTATAGCTTGTAAAATCGCCCGTTTGTAGATTTCGATCAATTTTTATTTGGAATTCGGAAAAACTTTCTTCTGCAAAGTTGTAGAGAATTGAATTTCCTATAAAAACTCGCGAGATTCAAATTTTCTGATAAAAGGGCTCTTTATTATGAATTATTGAAGTTTCGAAGCTCCGAAATAATTGATTTTTAGAAGTTTAAAATATATAAATTAGGAAAAACGTTTTTATACACTTGTGGGCCTCATGAAACATGTGCAAAGTGCTGAAGCTAGAGGATTCAAAGTGGGCGTAAGAAAATTTATTTATATATTAATATTATATTAAATTTTCTGCTTTGGTGTTCTAAGCAATTTCCTATAAATAGGGTGCTTAGGTTAGAATTGAAAATCACACCAGAAACTGAAGTTTTCTCTCTCTATATTATTGAGCGTATTCTTGTGAGTATTTTGAGTATAATTTGAGTATTGCTATACGGTGCAAGTTCAAGTCATAGCCTATATCCGGTGTTTCAGCTAGAAGTACTGATCTTTCGAGGTAAGGGATATTATTTTTTTTTCGTAATGATATTATTTCTTCAATATCATTATGCCGAAGTATTGATCTGAACTTTTTAATCAAATTTGGAACTTTTAGTGTCGGAGTTACTATTCACGATATCAAGACTATTCACGATATCTGACTATTTATTCACGAATCTAAGACTATTCATCGAAAAATGAAAATTTTTCTTTTCGTCTAAAAATATCTATTCTGGATACTAGCTTTGATTGTATCCATGTTTTGATCATTCTTGAATTTTACACCACTATGATTATTTTTGAGGTATTTTTGGACATGGATAAAACAAAGTACGAATCCTAAATCCTTAATCCTTGTCATTTTGTTTCTTTGGATTCGTTTCTTTAAAAATATTTTCATCATCCTCGACCCGAAATGATGATATTATTGAATATCTTTGGCACAGTAGTGCAAAGATGAATGATTTCGATGAATATCTTTGGCCCGTAGTGCAAAAGATGAGCAGTGTTTAGATGAACATGAATTAATCGATGAATATCTTTGGCACTGTAGTGCAAAGATGAATATTTGATTCGGATGTATGTTGATTGATGTTCTGAGGGGATAAAAGATGAGCGACAAACTTTTAAATTCATACACATAGAAGATAGTAGTTTGCATTCTCTACTTAACTCTTCTAATGAATTATTATTTTCATTGCGAATATTGGTTTAAAACTTGTTGTCTATTGTATTCTATTAGTTTTTTTTTCCTGTTGAAGACTAATGATAATTTGTTGTATATTATCTTAGTCATAATATTCTTTACTTTGGGCTAGTTGAGCTCACCCTTTTCCTTTTTGTTCCATTTTTCTTCTCAGGAGGCGAGAATATAGTGAGTACGAGTTGGGGTATGTAATGAAGGTTCTAGAGATAGTTGTTTAGTAGTCCTCACCATTGTTGTAAAATAATGTATCAATAAATGTGATGAGGATTTATTTGAGTATAGATATTGTCTAGAAGATAATATTTGTATTCAAACTCACAGTTTTACTGTTGTAATAATAAAGTTGTAGTTGTTTCTGTACCATGTATTGACAACTCAGAATGGGTGATGTATACCTATTTTAGGGGCGTCACACTTGGTGTAACAACTGCTTAGCTTATTACAGTGATAATCATTGGAATTGGTCATGCTGTCAAGATGTATATGACGAGAAGGTGAATCTTTTCACATGTATATACTTGATAGGTAGAGAACGATAAGGTAGGTGCGAGTTCTTGAAACTAATACTTATGGTACATTCGTGACTCATAATGATATGGTAGGTTTTTGAACTTCTCAGCGAATGGACGCTTATGGTCTGTCTGGGATAGTTCTTAAGCTCATATTATTGTGGAAAGTTCCTGAACTCATAATGTGTGGTAAGTTGATGGACTGTACTAAGGTATAAGGATGTTTAGACTGAAAACAAGTTATTTTCAGTAGGCTTAATATTGAAGGTGCTAGAGAAGATTAAGTATTGTCGCAGTAAGACAATGAAGAAAGATGGAGAATATGATATTCCAAGTCATCTAGCTATGCTAGATTTTGAAGTTTCTTGAAATCGTGCTTATGTGTTCGTATTTTGGAAAATGAAAGAATTGGTTCAACTTTTGGAACCAATAGATTTTTAAAAGAATTATTCTTGGTATGTCTATGCTAATTGTTTTGGCTAGACAGAAGTTGATTTGAAATATCAAAATGAATTTCATATCATCAATGCATTTGATGCAAAGATGGTAAATGGATGGAGTTATTAATACAATTAAACGTAGTGTTGGATTTGATCTTGTGATCAACTACCTGCTATGGTATGATGTATAATGATGAAGTCAGAAACTGACGAAGTCCTCAACGTGCTGTGAAAAGTGCGATATTATGACGTCATAAAATGTTTTGATGTGTTGTAAAAGAATTTAAAGAAGTAGTTGATGCCAATTGAGTTGACTAGACGAATGTTTCAAGTTGATATCCAATTTATTGGTATGGTCTAAGCTATTTGATTCGTCTTGACAAATGGTATGTCATGTTATAAGAAAATCGAGCTTTCTTTAAGAACTTGTGCCGAACCAAATTATTTTAGTGTGAAATCTGATGAATAAGTCTGAGGTAAACATACCCCGAAATGGGGTTGTACAATGGGTTGATCACATACGTATGTAAGATGTAGTTTACCTTCTTGGTGATTGTAAACTGACCGTGAAAGAAGGGTTTACGGTGAAATGCTATTAAACCTAGTAAGAGTTCATAGTCAATTTGACCCCTCAGCAAAAGTGTGAAATGTTTTAAAAGAATTCTTATATTCCTCGTTGTTCATTCTACTCCATAATTCTTGATAAGTTGTGAAGGTGAGAGAATGTTTGAAAGATAGGAACTTCTTTGAAGAGAAGTTGAGAAGATGGGTAGGCTAAAATTTCGATGACGAAATTTTGTGAAGAAGGGGTGAATGTGATGACCCGGGTATGGGTGTGGTTTTGAGAAATTCCGAGGATGGAATTTTTATAAGAGGGGAAGAGTGCAACGACCCAGAAATTCTGATTTTCCAGAATTTAAGTTTAAAGAATTAGTTATTAATAAAATAATTTTTTATTAAATATATTATGTGCTATGTGTTTATTAATCATTCTAGAACCTAGGATGATTATAAGTCGGGAGGATTCTGGCTACGATCTAGATTGAACGAGTAAGAATTTTCAAGACGAAAAATGAAAATTTTTCGGGAACAAAAATATTTCCGGCAAAAAGACGAAATAGGCACTATTCACCCGACGAAACCTAAGTGTTAGGGTTTGAATAACCTAAGTCGTTCTGAGAGTTTGGTATGTCGAAATGACATTCCGTCGAAAGATTTGACGATAATATATCTTGAAAAGTTAAGTAAGAGTTTTTTTTCGAAAAACGTGCAGAAATCGGACGAAATAAAAATGACGAAAAGTATTGTTATGTACTTTTCATTCGTTTAGCTACGTTAGGGGAAAACGTGAATGAAAACGCTTAACACTAAAAAGTGTTTTTCAATTTTTTAGAAATTAGAAGAATACGTAAAAGTTAATCGGTAAAGGAAAGATGAAATATCCAAAAATATTTGGATTTCGAGAATCGCAGTTTTTAAAACTGTCGGACGAAACCCGAAAGACGGAACCACCTGTAAGTTTCGTGCATAGTAAGGAGGTTAATTAAGGAGGTGGAAGTAGTAGACTTAAGTGTTAAGTAAACTTAAGTGTTAAGTAAACTTAAGAGTTAAGCAAACTTAAAGGCTAAGTAGACTTAACTGTAAAGTAAACTTAAGTAGCCCTGTCTCCGATATAGAAATCCTTGACGTCCTTAAATCCATGAAGCGAAGCAAAAGTCCGGGGCCGGATGGCTTTAATGTCAATTTTTTCCTTAGTTGTTGGGATATAGTGGGTGTGGATTTCCTAAAAAGTCATACACTACTTCTTTGACCTTGATGAAGCTTACTGAGGGGGTTCAACTCGACTGCTCTAGCTCTCATTCCTAAAAGCTCCAATCCTTCTTCCATGTCTAATTTTCGACCTATCTCCTGCTGCAACACGATATACAAATGTATTGCCAAAATCCTCTCTAACAGGCTAAAGGAGGTTCTTCCATTTCTTGTGGACAAAGCACAATCTGCCTTTGTTAAAGGAAGATGCATTAGTGACAATATTCTTCTAGCTCAAGAAATGTTCACTGGCTACCTCCGCACCACAGGTCCCTCTAGATGTGCTCTTAAAATTGATCTTACCAAAGCTTTTGACACGGTTAGATGGGATTTTCTTTTTTGACACATTACGAGCTTTCAAATTTCCCTCTCCCTTTATTGGTTGGATTAAAGCATGTATCACCTCTGCCATGTTTTCTGTAAAGGTCAATGGCTCTCTTGCAGGATTTTTTGGGAGCTCCAGAGGTCTCAGACAAGGAGACCCACTTTCCCCTTTTCTTTTTGTTTTGGTCATGGAAATGCTCTCCCTCAAACTGAACAAGGCAACCTCTGTTCCTGAATTTTCATATCACTGGAAAACCAAAGAATGCAAACTTACTCATCTTTTCTTTGCGGATGACATTATGATTTTCTGTCATGCATCTTTGCCATCTGTATCCATCATAAACTCTTGCATTCTTTCTTTCTCTTTATACTCTGGACTTATTCCAAACTCTCAAAAAAGTCATTTTTTCCTCTCTAAGTCTGACCCCTTTGCTATTAGGGAATTTTCTTCTCTTCTTGGCTTCCAGATTGGAACACTTCCTTCAAAGTTTTTGGGAGTTCCCCTTTTGTCAAAAAAACTTTCAAAGACTGATTGCATTCCTCTCATACATAGGATCACCAACTGTATAACCTCTTGGACATCAAAGGTTCTCTCTTACTCTGGCAGGCTCCAGCTTATTAAAACTACTCTCTTTTCTATACAAGTTTTCTGGAGCTCACATTTCATTCTTCCGAAAGAGGTTCTCAAAGAAATCCAATCCATCTTATCTCGATTTCTATGGAAAGGGGCAACACTTGAAAAATATGGTGCCAAAGTTGCTTGGGCCAATATTTCTCTTCCCCTAAATGAAGGTGGTCTTGGCATTAAAAGTTTAATGGACTGGAACAAAGCTCTCATTCTAAAGCATCTCATTGGAATTATTCAACCTAAATCATCTTTTCTTTGGGCAAACTGGATCAAAGCCACAACTTTAAAACAGAAATCTTTCTGGCAGATAGGAATCACAGCTGCAAGTTCATGGATATGGAAGCAAGTTCTAAAACTGAGGGCACTTGCTCTACAACACTTGCACTACTAGGTTGGAAATGGTCAGGACACAAACCTTTGGTTCGACCCTTGGCTAAATGATACTGCCATCAACCCCTCCAGTTATCTTCTGTCCAATACTGGGATCCCTCTCTCGGCAACTGTCAGTCAAATTATCAGGGGTAACACTTGGTTTCTTCCTCCGGGCAACCATCATGACACAATCATGTTACGCAGGAAAATGGAACATCTCCCTCCTCCTACACTGCAGCGAGATAGGATTTTCTGGGAAGCTTGTGATACTAAACATATCAAAGCTAATCAAATCTGGGAGGCCATCCGACCAAGGCAGCAGCCTATCCCTCGGTGCTCAATGGTGTGGAACAAATTTCATGTACCACGATTCTCCTTTATCCTTTGGCTTGGCATTCTTAAGAGGCTACCCACCAACGACCGGACTTCTAGTTATTCGGGGCTAATATGGAATTGGCCTCTTTGCAACCTTCATCCGGAGACATTTGACCATTTATTTTTTAAATGTGCTTACTCAGAGAATATTCTTCTTATGGCAACAAACCTTGGTAATTGGACTCCTTTTCCAATATCTTGGGATGCTATTTTGAGTTTCCTAACAAATTTTCAAGGCTCAAATCTTTCAAGGAATTTTCTTAGCCTAACGGTGGTACATTTGCTTCTCTACAAAGTCTGGGAGGCTAGGAATAAAAGCTACACTCGACACTCTTCGTCCCTATGACCAGTCTTGCAAAGGATGTCATTAATATCATTAAGTCTAGGTTATCTACATGTAACTCCTTCATCAAAGCTACAAATAGTCTTTTTTTTTTCTGTAATAGGTTTATTACCAACTAGTTGGGTTCTGGTTTAGTTCCTAGTATAGTTTCCTCATCTAGGGCATGTCCATAGATGATGTAGCTATATTTTGGGGTACCCCCTCTTTGCCTTTGTATTTTGGTTCCTTCTATACAAACAAATTTAGTAAAAAAAAAAAAAACTTAAGGAGTAAGTTAACTTAGTCCTTAAGCCATGAATAGTAAGGAGGTTAGGGGGGTGAAATAACTAAAATACCCCTAGCTTGGAAATTCTATAAATAGGAAGCTTAAATCATTTATTTGGGATTTTGAAAATCATACACCTTAGAGAGAGAGAGAGAGAGAGAGTTCGGATGAAGAGAGAAGAAGGAAGAGAATGAGTGTGGATGATCGGATCGAAGGTGAGCGTGAAATAGAAAGGCTTCCGAATCGCCGGTTTTGTATAGCGGAAGAAATATAAAGAGGAAAGGTATTATAACCTAACTCCTAAGTTAACTTTTTCTAAGTTTTTATGTTCAAAACTTAGCTTAATAAGAATAAGGAGTAAAAGAAGTTAGAAATGATTTCATATGGTTGAAATCGTAAGAAAATGAAGAAATATGAATTTAAAGTTTAGTAAATAAATTTCTTAAGGAAGAGTAAGATTTGTAATGAATTAGAACGATCCGAGTGGATTATATGAATAAGTAGGTGAAATAAGTAAGGAATAATGTTCTATAACATCAAATTCCAATAAAAAGTGAAATCGTAATCCAAAATATCGATTAAAATGAAGAACGAACGAAGAACACGAAGAACATGCGAAGAACACGAAAACGTTGTTGATGGACAAATTTAAAACCATCATAGGATATTTGTTGTTGATGGACAAGTTTAAAACCATCGCGTATAAGTTTGATGCATATTTCTTGGTTAGGAACGGTAGAAACATTCATGAAGAATGGATTAAAACTTAGCTATAACGAAGTTATGGCAAAAATTTTGTAAAAGACGAACGAGAATTAGAAAGTTAGTAAATGAACCCGAACATGTAGGGTTTCATAAGAATGTAAGAGAACATAGAAAGTGTGAGTCGTGGACTCAAGAATGAACGAATTCCGAGTTCGGATGACCGAATTACGAACGAACGAACGAAGAACGTTAAAAACGTAAAACAAATGAAGGGTGAAGATCAAGCCAATCGAATGGCACGTTAACAGATTCAGAATGAAGTTCTGTCTGGGGGGTATTGAAGTACGTAATATAAAGAAGAGAATGGCTTTGGAACAACCTCGTTCCAAGTTATAACGAATAAGTTATGGAAGCAGGAAGTAAGCGTCTCAGAATGATTAATGACTTAGAGAAATTTTCTAGGGTTAGGGCTTCGCGTCGCGGCGCCAGCCATGCCTTGTAAGGTGGCGCTATAGCGCCAGACCAGGGAGCCGGGTACTACAAACTCTCGCCACGGTGCGAGAGATAAAAGGGAGAGTGGCGCCGCAGCGCCAGTATAGGGAAAAAGCCAGAGAAGAGCTTTTAACTCCTCAACTCTTGGGGGAAACGTATGGGAAGATAAAGAACATAATGTTCAACTAATGTAACACTTAAACAAGTGAATTAAACCTTTAGTACAGGTTGGACGAAATGGTCGAAAGAGATTAAAAGATCAAGAAGAGAATAAACATAAAAGTAAACGTAATGTAGTTGCAAGCAATCTTAGCATACAACGAACAGTATGGGTTTGACATTAAGAAAGAATAATGAACATGGGGTTCACGGGATGGATAACGATCGAAAGCGATTAAAACCTTGAGTAAAGGTTGAATGAGAGATTAAAAGACGAGCAACGTGAACGTTTAATACGTAAACGATCCTCGTGAATCGTATTCGTGTCGGACGAACGTTCTAAGTATACCCTGGTTGTATGACCTAGACGGTTAAAAAGGTAGTAAGTAAGACATGAATTATCGAGAAAGCCGTAACGAATGATAATAAGAGTAATGAAAGCCGAAGGTGAGTCGTATAAGAATGAATCTTGAGGGGTGGCATTTAGTTGCCAGGAAGCCATAAGGAATGAGAAATTAACTTAACGAAGATTATAGTTTAATAGTTCGGATAAGTTAAGATAAGTTAAGTTGTAGTACAATCGTAACCTTTTATGGTTGACATATGGGAGCTGGGCTAAACAATTCCTTTAGAGAGCGAAGGTATATACAAAACTGGGAACCGATCTAACTCATTGTTATGGACAGTTTAGACGAGACAAGAAGTTGTTTGTTGGTTGTTTGTGGGAAACTGTTGGTTGATTTCACAATCAAAGCAAATGTGCAAGTATACACGGTCAACAAGTAATAGAGTGATAAGATAGAGTATCGATCCAACATAGAATTCTAATTAATAAATTCCAACTACTAGCACTATATCAATTCAATTTTATTTAAACAACCATAAATTATGATTTTTTCGAATTAAGAAAACTAAATTAAACAATTAAAAGAGATTAGTCTAAAAGAAAGCAAATAAACAAAACTAAAATTTGATTAAATTCAGATAAATAAGGATTAAGACTCCAATATCCCCAATTATGAACTATAAATCAATTATCCAATTATCCCAATTATTATGCTCTTTGAATTGTTAACAGAATTCTCAAATGCCAAAAGTCCTTTTCAAGTGATCAATTGCCTTCTATTTAATCCAGATTAATCTTGCTATATTCCTATGCAAAACAATTGAATTAAACTCTTTTCAATCCCAATTCCTTATGTGTTACATGCGGTGAACAGATATTTCCATTCAATTCACAAACCTAATTATTCACTTTGCCAATAACTAAGTCACATGTCAACATACCCAGTTCTAACCCTAGAATTCCTCTTTCAATTCCTTCTAGAGTAACAAGGTAATTATTGGCTAGATAATTAATCAATAAATGCAAGGCAAGATGAACAATTCACTTCAACATAAATAATTGGAATAAATCAAATAATTAATTCATAACCATAAAAGGTTCAATTGGAATCTTAATTAAAGAAATTAGTTCATAGCAGAAATTAAAACCAACAATCTTTGAAAAATCATCCTTAAAGAATTACACAAATTGAAAGAATGAAGAAGAAAAACTCCAAGTAAAAATCTCCCAATCTCTCCTTGATTTCTTGCTCAGCCCCCAATTGTGTAGATATCTCCCCTACTTCAATGTAAATAAACCTTATATACTTCCCATCTTGTACTCCAATCCTTTTCCAAATCAACTTATCAAATAACCTACCCTTTAGCAAGTCAACCGCTTTGGTCAACGCGGCGTCCCCAGTCGGTGATTTCCGACTTACCGGTGCGGCGCTACATATAGTTCATTTTCAGTACTTGCCATTGGACTTGGTTTTATTTACGATAATGCCATTAAACAGCCAAAACTCCCAAATCGCCACATTCAGTTCCCAAATCTGCAATATAACAACTAAACACAGTAAAAATGAATCTAAATGCTTTGAGGATACAATAATTTACGCCTAAATATATCCAATTCATGGGTATATTACCCAATCATCAAATACCCCCAAACTTAAATCGTTGCTTGTCCTCAAGCAACACACACCAAACAACACGAACAACTAACCACCATACAAATGCAAACTATCTACACATTCTTAATTCCAGCAATCCAATAGCACACATATATTCATAGGCCTCAGAAAAATACAAAAACATGCTAATACATCATGTTAAAACAGATCAATAATACCCCAACAATCAACAAATCTAAATCTGTTATTACTGATATCGTGAGTGTGTGTTCAACAACCATGCTAACCAATAACGAGCAAAAATAGGAAAGATAATAGCTTTCTTTGAAGACATCATATAGTATAAACTTGAGAACTCATCAAATACACTTGATTCAACTGAAATTAAACAATCACCAAAGTCTAGGGGTCAGAAAGGAATACTTATGCTTTTTTTTATACGGGGGCTTTTTGCACTTTTCTCGCTTTATTATATTTTTTTCTTCCTTTTTTTCTTTTTTTTTCTCATGACTATGCATTGTCTTATTCCCTTAGGCTTTTCAGTGTTACCTTAATGAGCTTTCGACCAACGACTCCCAAGCCATTAAGACCTTAGGGCGCTAGGTGTAGAGACAATCCCCTCGGGCTTACTTACTCAAGTAACAAAAGCCACAAAACTAGACAAGCATGCCACGGTGTTTATTATATATATATATATATATATATTTAAAGCTTATATACTCCAAATATTTCCCCCCAAACTTGAGTTTATGTCTAAATTCAGCCTTCACTAGCTATTCAAATTATTCCTTCATTTCACTAGCATTCATTCTTTAGAACTCTATTATCTATCCATTTAAACTATCATAGCCAACATGGTCATTTTTCAAAACGTGCTATCCTTACAATATCAGTGTCAAACAGATAAAGATTTAAATCATGTCAAGAAAATCATATCACTGACTCAACAATCCTTACTAGACTTTCTCATGCAATTTTAATTTCATCATTGGTCCCAAACATACGTACTATCAAAGGCTGAAATTAACATGCAATCCTAAAATGCAACACTTAATCACAATAAAGATCCAAATTAAAACCATTAACAATCTAATAATTCAAAATTAAAATTAACTACCCCCAAACTTAACAAGAGCAATGTCCTCATGCGAAAGATAAAATAATATAAATAGAGGACTTCCCTGACGAGCTTATTCCTCGGGTGGAGCATCCTCATCCTCGCTCATCTCTTGATCAGAAGGGGGAAACACAGGCGAGAATCTGGAGCAAGCAGGAGGCGGCTAAGAAGTAACGCCTGGTACAATGCGTTAGGCGTGCATGGCATTTCGAGCGAGAAATTGGTCGACCATATATTTGTAGATGACATCTTGACGTTCTGAAAGACGGATATTCTGAGATTCAATATTATAAAACCATCCGTCTATTTCGCGTTGGACCGCTTCAAGAACCACACCACAGTGAGCTGCGGAGGAAGGGCCATAAGTAGGTGGAGCTTGAGGTGGTGGAGCTTGAGAAGCTTCAACTTGGGGAATTATGAAACCCAATCCCCTAGGGTGGTTTGCCCTACCTGTCCACACTTTATACCTACTTATCAACTTATGGTCCAAAACTGGCATAGGTGTTTGAATCATCTCGTCTGATTTCTATTTGACCCCAAACTTAGCACATAAGACGCAAATAAGATACGGATGGGGTGAACCTCCTGTGGTCCCTCCTCGTGACGCTCTGAGAATAGACTGCTGGATAAGGTGCCCGACATCAATTTTTAGGCCTTGAATGATTGAATATAGCAAAATATCCCTCTCTTTGGTGACATGGCTCACATGTGTGCATGGCATGAGTTTAGCATAAATGAAAGTATACCACGCCTTTCCATATAGACTGAGGTTAGATAGTGGAAAGGTCATGCTGCCCCATTCATGCAATGTCCATGTGGTGCCCGGTTGATAAAGCTCGCGAATTATCTTCTCATAGTCCGGCCCATCACTCACAAGTCTTACATACTCATCGTTCAGTCCCTCTAATGGCAATTGATAGCACCCGTTTATGTCCTCATAGCCAATTTTAACAGTTTTACCCCTCACAAACACCCCATAGTGGAAGTTCTCGGGCACGTTGGCGTAGAACTCCTTGACAACTGCAATCATGGTTGGATCAAGCTGGGCGGTGAGTGTGAACCAATTCCTCTCGGCTATCATAGCCGCCAAGTCCCCATCCTTTGATTGATCGGGTCTGAAACCGCGTTCTAGGACTAGTGAGTATGTAGCCATGCGGTTATAGCATTCTTGAGCCGCGACACTGACAAAATGCCGGATGTCAAGTTTTGGGGGTAGAGTCGAAGCGGTTCCTGAACCTTCGCCGCGTTGACGCTTGGAAGCCATTTTAAAATTCTGCAAAAATTTACATTAATAAGGATTAGAATTGGGCATACATTGAAAGATGAACATATGTCACAATAACACTACCCCCAAACTTCCACATAGGTGCATGGTGAGTACATGGTTGGGGGTAATAGGAGACATATATTAGCAGGAGAATTGTGTCAAGTAGCCTCATTCTAATGTCTGCAGAGCATAATTGGTCAAAGAAATTCATGATATGCCTAAAGTATTTGTCATGTAAAGCTATATGATCCCATGTATGTATCAATATGATTACGCCCCCACCATTGTGAAATATGTTTTTGACAGTAAATTTATGACATTATGGTGTCAAGATGGCCAATAAATCTGTGTGTGCATATGTTGTTTTGTGGTGGTAGCACAGACAATTGACTCAGGCATTTTCTCAAACAACTTGTGGGCAGGTATTAAATCTCCTTGAACATCCCTATTATCATAGCAATCCAAACCTTATGCAGTCCATCATCTTAGACACATAACAAAGGCATAACAATCAAAATTGTTTCACACGCATATAACCGGAATTAAGCCAAAACAACAAACAATATTATGCAAGCTTAGTTATGGGGAAAATGAATCAATGTCAATATTACTCGTTATTACCAGTATGCGATTGAGATGTGATGTAGTGGAGATTGGAATTTGAAGCAGCACATACCTTAGAGATGTAAGTAGATGATGAAAATTACTGAACAATGTGAGGACAAATAGGTGCGAGAGTAAAAGATCACAAGATATGCACTTGTTTGAATTTTTAGTTCAGTTAACATATGAGGGGGGAAAAACGTGAAGAGGAGTTAAAAAGGGGAGAAGTGGGAACCGAGTGGTTGTGACAACCCTGTTTTACTTATAGCGCCCTCGGTATTTGGGTATTTGAGTTATCTTGAGATACTAGAGCCGGGCGCCAGAATGTCTGATTCTGTTGAGTAGAGAGGCCCGGGCGCTGCTAATTGAACGAGGATGGGTATTTGGGGTGCTAATGTGCAGGATCTGACTTGAAGGTCCAGCGTCGGGGCGTTGATAATAGGCACATATATGCGGTCTTAGGGCTTAAGATCTGAGAATCTGGTGGTAATGCCAGCGCGTGGGTGCCGAGGTAGCCTTTTGGGTCTTGAAGTATTGAGCATCGCGACATCCTTTGATTATTCTCTCAAGTATCTGGACAGCAAAACAAACATTTTCATGAAGACTCTATGGAGAGAGTAAATAACATCATCTAAGGAGCAAAATTAAATATAATGAATACACTTCAATATGAACTAAAATAAAATAACTAAAATTCATGGGGTTTATAGTCGTCAGCCGGACTGTGGAGCATTGCTCAATTGTCCACTGGTTCGGAGAGGTACATGACTGTGGATTGACGTTCGACGGGTCCACTCCAATAAAGTTTGAGTCGCTGACCATTCACCTTGAATGTGTGCTTGGAATTCGGTTCCTCGACTTCGATATTTCTGTGTGGTGCGACAGATACAACCTTGAAAGGTCCCGACCAACGTGATTTCATTTTTCCAGGAAATAAACACAATCGTGAGTTGAAAAGCAATACTTGTTGTCCCGGTTCGAATGTCCGATCAAGAATCTTCTTATCGTGCCAGGCTTTGACTTTCTCCTTGTAGAGTTTTGCGTTCTCATAAGCATTGAACTGAAATTCATCCATCTCGTTTAACTGCAGTAACCTTTTCTCACCAGCTGCTTGTAGATCAAAATTAAGTTTCCGAATGGCCCAGTGTGCACTATGTTCTAGTTCAATCGGGAGATGACACGCCTTTTCGTAGACCATTCGATAAGGTGACATGCCGATCGTATTCTTATATGCTGTTCGATATGCCCATAGAGCATCATCAAGACGCAAAGACCAATCTTTTCATGACGGATTGACCACCTTTTCCAGAATTCGCTTGACCTCCCTATTCGAGACCTTCTCTTGACCATTGGTTTGGGGATGATACGCGACTGCAATTTTATAACGAACCCCATACTTCACAAATAATTTAGTAAACTACTTATTACAGAAACGAGTTCCCTCATCACTTATTATCGCCCTTGGCGTCCCAAATAGTGTGAAGATGTTTTTCTTTAAGAATCGGAGGACGACGTTGACATCATTCATGGGTAAAGCTGCAGCTTTTACCCATTTGGACATGTAATCGACCACCAACAGAATATATTGATTATTAAAGGAAGATGGGAAAGGTCCTATAAATTCGATTCCCCACGCGTCGAACAGTTCAACCTCCAAAATTGTGTTGAGTGGCATTTCATTGCGCTTGGAGATATTACCTACTCGTTGGCACCGATCACACTTCAGCACATAGAGATACGCATCCTTGAATAGCGAAGGCCAGAAAAATCCTGATTGTAACACCTTGGCTGCTGTTCGATCACCGGAATAATGGCCTCCATAATCTAATGAGTGGCAATGACCTAGTATGCTGTCCATCTCTTCATGTGGCACACAACGTCTAATCATTTGATCCGCGCAGGCCTTAAACAAAAATGGTTCATCCCAATAGTATTGCTTCACGTTGTGGAGGAATTTCTTTCGTTGTTGTGAGATCAAATCCGGTGGTAACACCTTAGCAACCACGTAATTCACGTAATCTGCGTACCATGGTAATATTGGGGTTATTCGGAGAAGTTGTTCATCCAGAAATTTCTCATTGATCATTATGTTGTCTTTATTTTGAACCTCTACATTTTCCAACCGAGAAAGATGATCCGCCACCTGATTTTCGGTACCTTTTCTATCCCGGATCTCCAAATCAAATTCTTGCAGCAACAATACCCATCGTATTAACCGCGGTTTGGCATCCTTCTTCTCAATCAAATACTTAATGGCAGAATGATCAGTATAAATGATTACCTTAGTCCCAATGGGATATGCTCTGAATTTGTCGAAGGCAAACACAACTGCAAGTAATTCTTTTTCGGTGGTTGTGTAGTTCAACTGGGCATCTGTCAACGTCTTGCTGGAATAGTAGATTGTGTGAAAAATCTTATCGTGACGTTGTCCCAATACTGCTCCAACTGCGTTGTCCCTGGCGTCACACATCAATTCGAATGGTAAAGACACATCGGACGCCACAATAATTGGAGCAGAGACCAACTTCTTCTTTAATACCTCAAATGCCTCGATACATGATTGATCCATCTTGAAAGGCACGTCTTTCTCCAACAGGGAACATAAGGGTTTTGAAATTTTGGAGAAATCTTTAATGAAGCGTCTATAGAAACCAGCATGTCCCAAGAAGCTCCGGATTCCCTTCACAGATGATGGAGGAGGTAATTTCTTAATTGTCTCAATCTTCGCTTTGTCCACCTCTAACCCTGCTGCAGAAACCTTATGCCCCAAAATAATCCCTTCTTTCACCATAAAGTGACATTTTTCCCAGTTAAGAACCAAATTAGTCTCCACACATCGCTTCAACACTAAAATCAGATTTTTCAAACATAAATCAAAGCTATCACCGAACACAGAAAAGTCATCCATAAATACCTTCAAATTCTGTTCGACCATATCGAAGAAGATCGTCATCATGCACCGTTGAAAGCTTGCCGGTGCATTACATAACCCAAAAGACATACGCCAGAATATAAACGTACCGTAGGGGCATGTGAACGTAGTTTTCTCTTGATCCTCTGGTGCTATGGCAATTTGATTATACCCAGAATATCCATCCAAGAGACAGTAGAACTGATGTCCCACTAGCCTATCCAACATTTGATCAATGAACGGCAAGGGGAAGTGATCCTTGCGAGTGGCTTTATTCAGCTTACGGTAAGTCCATACACACTCTCCATCCTGTAACTGTTTTAGTAGGGATGAGCTCATTAGCTTCATTCTTCACCACTGTTATACCCCCTTTCTTTGGTACACACTGTACAGGACTCACCCATGAACTGTCCTAGATTGGGTAAATAATGTCGGCATCCAACCATTTTATGATCTCGTTTTCACCACATCCTTCATAATGGGATTTAGCCTTCTTTGCATCTCAATGGTTGGTTTTGCCCCCTCTTCCATTAAAATCTTATGCATACAATATGATGGACTAATTCCCCTAATATCTTCTATAGTCCACCCAATTGCTGTTTTGAACTCCCGCAGGACCCGTAGCAATTTCTCCTTTTGCGTGTCAGTTAACTCCGTCTAAACAATAACTGGTAGGGTAGCATCTTTTCCCAAGTAGGCATGCTGCAGATGGGATAGTAGCGGTTTTAGTTCCAACATCGGTGGCTCTTATATCGAGGGTTTGAACTTTTTACCTTCCGTTTCGGGCTTCTCAAGGGCGTCGAATGATTGATTGCTTTTTCGAAAGACAGATGATGTATTTAACCATTTGGCATATTCAGTGTCCTCTTCAATGCCGCAGTCGTCTATCCCGAGAAAAATAGATTCAAGCTGGTCCTCCGAATAATTTCCACTGAACTTGTGATTAACCAATTCCTCCAGGATATCCAACCGCATACACTCACCTTTTTCTTTCGGATAAGACATTAACTTGAATACATTAAAGGTGACCTATTGATCTTCAACTCGTATCGTCAATTCTCCTTTTTGCACATCAATCAACGTTCTACCCGTTGCTAAGCATGGTCGCCCAAGAATGATTGGGATTTCGCTATCCACTTCACAATCTAAGATAAAGAAATCCGTGGGAAAGATGAATTTATCCACTTTAACTAAAACATCCTCAACAATACCTCGTGGATATGTAACCGATCGATCCGCCAACTGCAAACTGATATTTGTCGGTCGTGTAGCACTTTCAAGTCCAAACCGGTTGTGAGCGGACAATGACATCAAATTTATCTTCGCCCCAAATCACTGATTCTCGTCCGAAAACCGATTTCCAATTTCACATGGAATATTAAAGCTACCTGGGTCCTTAAGCTTCGGTGGTAACTTATTCTGAATGATCGCGCTGTATTCTTCGGTTAACGTCACTCTAACAGCTAATATGCCTCATCAAAACTCTTAGACATGATCACTCCCCCTGTTGCTGCATCAATACTGGCCCTCGTGGACGCGTGCAGACCATCACAAAATATCCCCAACTGCATCCACTGCGGAATTCCGTGATGTGGGCACTTGCGGAGCATATCCTTAAATCTTTCCCATGCCTCATATAATGATTCTGAATCAAACTGTGCGAAGGTGTGAATATCTTCCGTATTTTTACCGACTTCGCGGGTGGGAAAAACTTAACTATAAATTTTTGAGCTAAGTCGTCCCAAGTGGTGATTGAGCCAGGAGGCAAAGAATGTAGCCAACTTCGCGCATTATATTTCCAGGTAAACGGGAACATCCTCAATCCTGTAGCATCTTCCGATACATTGTTGAATTTGAAGGTGTCGCAAACTTCTAAGAAACTTAAGATATGTTCATTGGGATCATCTATCGAACTACCCCCCAAACTGACATGTATTCTGTAGCATCTGAATTATTCCTGGTTTGATCTCGAAACTATTTGCATTGATCGCCGGCCTCCTAATACTTGACTGTATATCCGTGACATTCGGCATGGCATAGTCCCTAAGCGATTTCTGTTCGTTCCCTGCCATGTTTGTTGGAATTTCTTGTTCTGCCAGATTTTCTTCCACAGGTGACACTGCACTAGTCGACTGCAATTTTTGGAACTTTTTTTCAATATCGTCCGTATAAAGAAAAAGTTCATTTTTCGCCCTTGATCTAGTGTGCATACACGCACAAAGAATTCCTGCAAATACAAGAAAAAAAATAAGTAACGTTTAAATTAAGACCGAATTGATTATAACTAATATGGAATTAATACTAATAAAGAGTTCCCCGGCAACGACGCCAAAAACTTGTTGGTTGATTTCACAATCAAAGCAAACGTGCAAGTATACACGGTCAACAAGTAATAGAGTGATAAAATAGAGTGTCGATCCCACAGAGAATTCTAATTAATAAATTCCAACTACTAGCACTATATCAATTCAATTTTATTTAAACAACCATAAATTATGATTTTTTCGAATTAAGAAAACTAAATTAAACAATTAAAAGAGATTAGTCTAAAAGAAAGCAAATAAACAAAACTAAAATTTGATTAAATTCAGATAAATAAGGATTAAGACTCCAATATCCCCAATTATGAACTATAAATCAATTATCCAATTATCCCAATTATTATGCCCTCTTGAATTGTTAATGTGAATTCTCAAATGCCAAAAGTCCTTTTCCAAGTGATAAATTGCCTTCTATTTAATCCAGATTAATCTTGCTATATTCCTATGCAAAACAATTGAATTAAACTCTTTTCAATCCCAATTCCTATGTGTTATATGCGGTGAACAGATATTTCCATTCAATTCACAAACCTAATTATTTACTTTGCAAATAACTAAGTCACATGTCATCATACCCAGTTCTAACCCTAGAATTCCTCTTTCAATTCCTTCTAAAGTAACAAGATAATTATTGGATAGATAATTAATCAATAAATGCAAGGCAAGATGAACAATTCACTTCAACATAAATAATTGGAATAAATCAAATAATTAATTCATAACCATAAAAGGTTCAATTGGAATCTTAATTAAAGAAATTAGTTCATAGCAGAAATTAAAACCAACAATCTTTGAAAAATCATCCTTAAAGAATTACACAAATTGAAAGAATGAAGAAGAAAAACTCCAAGTAAAAATCTCCCAATCTCTCCTTGATTTCTTGCTTTCATTTCAATTGTGTAGATAGCTCCCCTACTTCAATGTAAATAAACCTTATATACTTCCCATCTTGTACTCCAATCCTTTTCCAAATCAACTTATCAAATAACCTACCCTTTAGCAAGTCAACCGCCTGGTCAATACGCGTCCCTGGTCAACTGATTTCCAGCTTCAGCACCCCGGCGCTTCATATAGTTTATTTTCCAACGCCCCGGCGCTGGACTTGGTTTTATTTACGATAATGCCATTAAACAGCCAAAACTCCCAAATCGCCCCATTTAGCTCCCAAATCTGCAATATCACAACTAAACACAGTAAAATGAATCTAAATTCTTTGAGGATAAAATAATTTACGCCTAAATATATCCAATTCATGGGTATATTACCCAATTTTCTGAATCCACTCAGAGTACCATATGGACTACTAGCAGAAAAGCGATGTGTGCTGAGTCCTAGAGAAGTCATAAGAAGAAGATAAGAATGTAAAGCATCAAAGATGATGAACGTATATATAAGACATCTCCGTATGTCATGAAGCCATAGAACGATAATGAAAGTGGTCGCGTAAACTTAGGTTGCAAGAACGCGAACCCTAAGAAGTAAAGTTAAGCAAACTAATACATAAGTCAAATATACATGACTAATTGGTGTATGTGGTGTTTTCTTATGTGTTATATAGGAATTGAGATGAACAGTTCGGCGTAAGCTGTAGCTGGGCGTAAGGTAAGTTTCCTAACTTCATTCATATTTCAAATGAATGCTAGTTTCTTAAACTTCTCAGATGTTGAACTTGAGAAGTTCTGTCTATGTGCTAATGTGCGATATTTGCGTAAAGTGATAGAACATATGAAGCCTTGTGCCACAATGTGAACACTTCGGTGTTTCTATGAGATGAACTGTTCTGTGATTTAACTATTCAATAAGTGAATGCTCTGTTCATACATGATCCGTTATTGTTAAGTCTGTGCTAATGATTCTAGCCAGACAGAATGTGTATGAAAAAGGTAGAAAAATGAAAGTATTTTAAAATTAAAGTGAATATTGTTTTAAAATGATAGGAATCGAGATTATTCCTATTATTCAAGCTTCTTCATAACCTTTGTTCGGTTATTGAAGTCTTAAAAGAATGTTTGAATTCTTGAAGATGTTTTTTCAACTGTTATAACTTGCTGGGCAATTGAATGCTCACACTTGCTTTAAATGAAAAACATTTTCAGCGAACGATGCTAGAAGAACTTAAGGATCTCGTAAAGATCAAGCTGACGGTATCCAGATGAAGTGCCATTCAGAATGTGGATGAGCGAGATGATCAAGTGAAGACTTGTAATATAAAATAAGTTAAATGAACTTTAAATTAGTTTAATGAACTGTTATGTATCCTTAGTGGCGGATAAAAGTCACTCTTATAAGATGGAATGAATAATGTATTTATCATTATTTATAATGAAAAAGGTTATATGGTTTTTAGAACCTGGGATTTGAGAGTGTATGTTGTTATATTTCAGTATATAATGATGTATGTTTGGAAGAAGATGGGATCGTGACGTACGGAATCCGGGTGTGAAGATAGACCATATTTCGGGGCGTTACAGATTGGTATCAAAGCTATAAGCGCAATGCATTAAGAACCCCAAGCCTCTCGCTGGTGATGTCCTTAAATGGGAATGCACCACTGCCAGACTCTCCGTAGGGGACGCCGAGCAAGTCGGTGGGAAACTGATAGGTACCCTTGTGAGGTGCTATGGAATGAAGTACCATTAGCGTTCTGATTAGTATCGAGGCGATAGGTTATAAATCTTAGGTAAGAGTATCTAAGACTATAATCGTAGAGAGAGGGATAAGAAGATCACCACGTGATCATTGTGAATCGTAGTAACAGATGAGCAGTTAAACGATGAATGATTTATAGTACAACGAAGTAGTACGGGAAGAAGAACTCAGATTGAGATGTAAAGGATAACATACGAATTAAAGAAAATTCGTATTAAGTAAAGAGAAAGTTAGAAGTTGTAAAATTTCAATTGAGGACTCATGTGATAGCTGAGTTGTATGAACCTTTGTTATGGGTAGAGGTTTATGCTTGGTGTAACAACTGTTTAGCTTATTACAGTGATAATCATTGGAATTGGTCGCGCTGTCAAGATGTATATGACGAGAAGGTGAATCTTTTCACATGTATATACTTGATAGGTAGAGAACGATAAGGTAGGTGCGAGTTCTTGAAACTCATACTTATGGTACGTTCGTGACTCATAATGATATGGTAGGTTTTTGAACTTCTCAGCGAATAGACGCTTATGGTCTGTTTGGGATAGTTCTTAAGCTCATATTATTGTGGAAAGTTCTTGAACTCATAATGTGTGGTAAGTTGATGGACTGTACTAAGGTATAAGGATGTTTAGACTGAAAATAAGTTGTTTTCAGTAGGCTTAGTATTGAAGGTGCTAGAGAAGATCAAGTATTGTTGCAGTAAGACAATGAAGAAAGATGGAGAATATGATATTCCAAGTCATCTAGCTATGCTAGATTTTGAAGTTTCTTGAAATCGTGTTTATGTGTTCGTATTTTGGAAAATAAAAGAATTGGTTCAACTTTTGGAACCAATAGATTTTTAAAAGAATTATTCTTGGTATGTCTATGCTAATTGTTTCGGCTAGACAGAAGTTGATTTGAAATATCAAAATGAATTTCATATCATCAATGCATTTGATGCAAAGATGGTAAACGGATGGAGTTATTAATACAATTAAACCTAGTGTTGGATTTGATCTTGTGATCGACAACCACCGCTATGGTATGATGTATAATGATGAAGTCGATGTGGCGAAGTCCTCAACGTGCTGTGAAAAGTGCGGTATTATGACTTCATAAAACGTTTTGATGTGTTGTAAAAGAATTTAAAGAAGTAGTCGATGTCAATTGAGTTGACTAGACGAATGTGTCTAAGCTATTTGATTCGGCTAGACAAATAGTATGTCATGTTATAAGAAAATCGAGCTTTCTTTAAGAACTTGTGCCGAACCAAATTATTTTGGTGCGAAATCTGATGAATAAGTCTGAGGTGAACATACCCCGAAATGGGTTGATCACCTACGTATAGAAGAGGTAGTTTACCTTCTTGATGATTGTAAACTGACCATGAAAGAAGGGTTTTCGGTGAAATGTTGTTAAACCTAGTAAGAGTTCATAGTCAATTTGACCCCTCTACAAAAGTGTGAAATGTTTTAAAGGAATTCTTATATTCCTCGTTGTTCATTCTACTCCATAATTCTTGATAAGTTGTGAAGGTGAGAGAATGTTTGAAAGATAGGAACTTCTTTGAAGAGAAGTTGAGAAGATGGGTAGGCTAAAATTTCGAGGACGAAATTCTGTGAAGAAGGGGTGAATGTGATGACCCGGGTATGGGTGTGGTTTTGAGAAATTTTGAGGACGGAATTTTTATAAGAGGGGAAGAGTGCAACGACTCGAAAATTCGGATTTTCTAGAATTTAAGTTTAAAGAATTAGTTATTAATAAAATGAATTTTTATTAATAATATTATGTGCTATGTGTTTATTAATCATTCTAGAACCTAGGATGATTATAAGTCGGGAGGATTCTGGCTATGATCTAGGTTGAACGAGTAAGAATTTTCAAGACGAAAATGAAAATTTTTCGGGGAAAAAGAGAAAATAGGCACTATTCACCCGACGAAACCTAAGGGTTAGGGTTTGAATAACCTAAGCCATTCTGAGAGTTCGGTATGTCGAAATGACATTCCGTCGAAAGATTTGACGATAATATATCTTGAAAAGTTAAGTAAGCCGATAAAAGTTTTTTTCGAAAAACGTGCAGAAATCGGACGAAATAAAAACGACGAAAAGTATTGTTATGTACTTTTCATTCGTTTAGCTACGTTAGGGGAAAATGTGAAGGAAAACGCTTAACACCAAAAAGTATTTTCCAGTTTTTCAGAAATCCGAAGAATACGTAAAAGTTAATCGGTAAAGGAAAGATGAAATATCCAAAAATATTTGGATTCCGAGAATCATGATTTTTAAAGCTGCTTCGAGACGAAACCCGAAAGACGGAACCACAAAACTTACAGGCTAAGTTTCGTGAATAGTAAGGAGGTTAACTAAGGAGGTGGAAGTAGTAGACTTAAGTGTTAAGTAAACTTAAGTGTTAAGTAAACTTAAGAGTTAAGCAAACTTAAAGACTAAGTAGACTTAAGTGTTAAGTAAACTTAAGGAGTAAGTTAACTTAGTCCTTAAGCCATGAATAGTAAAGAGGTTAGGGGATGAAATGACTAAAATACCCCTAGCTTGGAAATTCTATAAATAGGAAGCTTAAATCATTTATTTGGGATTTTGAAAATCATACACCTTAGAGAGAGAGAGAGAGAGAGAGAGAGTTCGGATGAAGAGAGAAAAAGGAAGAGAATGAGTGTGGATGATCATAGCGAAGGTGAGCGTGAAATAGAAAAGCTTGCGAATCGCCGGTTTTGTATAGCGGAAGAAAAATAAAGAGCAAAGGTATTATAACCTAACTCCTAAGTTAACTTTTTCTAAGTTTTTATGTTCAAAACTTAGCTTAATAAGAATAAGGAGAAAAAGAAGTTAGAAATGATTTCATATGGTTGAAATCGTAAGAAAATGAAGAAATAAGAATTTAAAGTTTAGTAAATAAATTTCTTAAGGAAGTGTAAGATTTGTAATGAATTAGAATGATCCGAGTGGATTATATGAATAAGTAGGTGAAATAAGTAAGGAATAATGTTCTATAACAGCAAATTCCAATAAAAAGTGAAATCGTAATCCAAAATATCGATTAAAATGAAGAACGAACGAAGAACACGAAGAACATGCGAAGAACACGAAGAACGTTGTTGATGGACAAATTTAAAACCATCATAGGATATTTGTTGTTGATGGACAAGTTTAAAACCATCGCGTATAAGTTTGATGCATATTGCTTGGTTAGGAACGGTAGAAATGTTTATGAAGAACGGATTAAAACTTAGCTATAACGAAGTTATGGCAAAAATTTCGTAAAAGACGAACGAGAATTAGAAAGTTAGTAAATGAACCCGAATGTGTAGGGTTTCATAAGAATGTAAGAGAACATAGAAAGCGGGAGTCGTGGACTCAAGAATGAACAAATTTTGAGTTCGGAAGACCGAATTACGGACGAACGAACGAAGAGCGTTAAAAATGTAAAATAAATAAAGGGTGAAGATCAAGCCAATCGAATGGCACGTTAACAGATTCAGAATGAAGTTCTATCTGGGGGGTATTGAAGTACGTAATATAAGGAAGAGAATGGCTTTGGAACAACCTCGTTCCGAGTTATAACGAATAAGTTATGGAAGCGGGAAGTAAGCGTCTCAGAACGATTAAAGACTTAGAGAAATTTTCTAGGGATTGGGCTTGGCGCCGCGGCGCCAGCCATGCCTTGTAAGGTGGCGCTACAACGCTAGACTAGGGGAGCCAGTATCGTAAACTCATGTACATGGCGAGAGATAAAAAGGAGAAGCCATGGCCAATGTAGGGAAAAAGCCAGAGAAGAGCTTTTAACTGCTCAACTCTTGGGGGAAACGTATGGGAAGATAAAGAACATAATGTTCAACTAATGTAACACTTAAACAAGTGAATTAAACCTTTAGTACAGGTTGAGCAAAATGGTCAAAAGAGATTAAAAGATCAAGAAGAGGATAAACATAAATATAAACGTAACGCAGTTGCAAGCAGTCTTAGCATACAACGATCAGTATTGGTTTGACATTAAGAAAGAATAATGAACATGGGGTTCACGGGATGGATAACGATCGAAAGCGATTAAAACCTTGAGTAAAGGTTGAATGAGAGATTAAAAGACGAGCAATGTGAATGTTGAATACGTAATTGATCCTCGTGAATCATATTCGCGTCGGACGAACGTTCTAAGTATACCCTAGTTGTATGACCTAGACGTTGACAAAGGTAGTAAGTAAGACATGAATTATCGAGAAATCTGTAATGAACGATAATAAGAATAATGAAAGCCGAAGGTGAGTTGTATAAGAATGAATCTTGAGGGGTGGCATTTAGTTGCCAGGAAGCCATAAGGAATGAGAAATTAACTTAACGAAGATTATAGTTTAATAGTTTAGATAAGTTAAGATAAGTTAAGTTGTAGTACAATCGTAACCTTTGATGGTTAACATATGGGAGCTGGGCTAAACAATTTCTTCAGAGAGCGAAGGTATATACAAAATTGGTAACCGATCTAACTCACTGTTATGGGCAGTGTAGATGAGATGGGAACTTATTTGTTGGTTATTTGTGGGAAACCACTCAGAGTACCATATGGACTACTAGCAGAAAAGCGATGTGTGCTGAGTCCTAGAGAAGTTATAAGAAGAAGATAAGAATGTAAAACATCAAAGATGATGAACGTATATGTAAGACATCTCCGTATGTCATGAAGCTGTAGAACGATAATGAAAGTGGTCGCGTAAACTTAGGTTGCAAGAACGTGAACCCTAAGAAGTAAAGTTAAGAAAACTAATACTTAAGTCAAATATACATGAGTAATTGGTGTATGTGGTGTTTTCTTATGTGTTATATAGGAATTGAGATGAACAGTTCGGCGTAAGCTGTAGCTGGGCGTAAGGCAAGTTTCCTAACTTCATTCATATTTCAATTGAATGCTAGTTTCTTAAACTTCTCAGATGTTGAACTTGAGAAGTTCTGTCTATGTGCTAATGTGCAATATTTGTGTAAAGTGGTAGAACATATGAGGCCTTGTACCACAATGTGAACACTTCAGTGTTTCTATGAGATGAACTATTCTGTGATTTAACTGTTCAATAAGGGAATGCTCTGTTCATACATGATCCGTTATTGTTAAGTCTGTGCTAATGATTCTAGCCAAACAGAATGTTTATGAAAAAGGTAGAAGAATGAAAGTATTTTAAAATTAAAGTGAATATTGTTTTAAAATGATAGGAATCAAGCTGCTTCATAACCTTTGTTCGGTTATTGAAGTCTTAAAAGAATGTTAGAATTCTTAAAGATGTTTGTTCAACTGTTATGACTTGCTTGGAAATTGAATGCTCACACTTGCTTTAAATGAAAAACATTTTCAGCGAACGATGTTAGAAGAACTTAAGGATCTCGTAAAGATCAAGCTGACGGTTTCCAGATGAAGTGCCATTCAGAATGTGGATGAGCGAGAAGATTAAGTGAAGACTTGTAATATAAAATAAGTTAAATGAACTTTAGATTAGTTTAATGAACTGTTATGTATCCTTAGTGGCGGATGAAAGTCACTCTTATAAGATGGAATGAATAATGTATTTATCATTATTTATAATGAAAAAGGTTATATGGTTTTTAGAACCTGGGATTTGAGTGTATGTAGTTATATTTCAGTATATACTGATGTATGTTTGGAAGAAGATGGGATCGTGACGTAGGGAATCTGGGTCTGAAGATAGAGACCAGATTTTGGGGCGTTACAAAGGGGATGAGTTGTTACGTTTGTATATCGACTATCGTAAGAGGAGTAAGTTAGCGGTTGAGAGTAAATACCCATTGCCCAGGATCGATGATCTATTTGATCAATTAAAAGGGGCAAAGTATTTTTCTAAGATAGATTTGTGTACGGGGTATCGTCGGTTGAAAGTAAGGAAGAATGAGGATGTACCTAAAACGATATTCAGAACTCGTTATGGCTATTACGAGTTTCTGGTTATGTCATTTGGGTTGACTAATGTATTGAAGTTAGACTTTCTGTAAGGGGCGCCGAACAAGTCGGTGGTAAACTGATAAGTACTTTTGTGAGGTGCTATGGTTGAAAGCACCATTAGCGTCAAAGAGTGTTCAAATAATATTTGGGCGAGTGTGTCGTAATGATCATTGGTGATATTCTAGTCTATTCTAAGATGCCAGAAGATCACGCTGAACATTTGAAGATAGTGTGGGAAATACTACGGGGGGAGAAGTTGGATATGGAATTCACTAAGTGTGAATTTAGCTTAAAAACAAATATACAGATTTGTTATTGATAAGTATGATGGGAATGAGAAGTGAGAAAAATAGTTTTCAAGAACTAAAAAGGAAGGTTAAGTGAGGTACATGTATTATCTTTATCAGATGATACGAGGAACTTTGTAATTTATAGCGATGCTTCGTATAGAGGACGAGGTTGCGTGCTCATGTAGCATGACAAAGTCAGTGCGTATGCATCATACAAGTTAAAGGATTATGAGAAGGTTTATCCTACTTATGATCTAGAATTGGCAGCTGTAGTTTTTGAATTAAAAATCTGAAGATAATATTTATACATCGGGAAGTGTGAGATATACACGGACTATAGGAGTCTGAAATATATCTTCACACAGAAGGAGTTGAATATGAGGTAGAGAAGGTGATTAGAATTGATAAAAGATTATGACTGTGATATCTTATATCATACAAAGAAGATAAGCGTAAAAGCTGACGCGTTACGTAAGAAAGGTAGGGAAAAGCTATCGATGTTAACGACTCAGAACGAGTTAATAACGGAGATGGAGAGAACGGAGTTAGAAGTTAAATTATGGAATGAAGTGGTAGAAATGTTATTCACAATGTAGACTCAATCCACGAAAATGGAACGAGTTAAGGAAGTACAACTTGGTAACGAGGGATGCAAGCAAATGAAAAAGAGGATAAAGGATGAAGAGAAGACCAAGTATAATCTTGTTTTGAAGGAGGAATTTGAGTTCCAAATAAATTCTAAAGTTAAAAGAAGGACTAATGAGGGAGGCCCATAGTTCGAGGTGCTCGATACATCCAGATAGTACTGAGATGTATTAAGACCTTCGACGAAAATTTAGTTGGCCAAAATATGAAAGAGAGATAGCATAATGTATTAGTAAATGCTTAACTTCCAACTTAGATTATTGATAGAAAGGGACAAGATATGTGAAATAAGATAATACCTTCGGTGAAGGTGAAATGGACGAACCACAATGCCAAAGAAGCAACGTGGGAACTCGAGATTAAAATGAAGAAATTTTTTCCTCATTTGTTTATGTGTTGTAGCGAGATTCTGGGGACAGAATCCTTATAAGGGGGGAAGAATGTAACGTCTGAGAAAATCGAATTTTTATGAGAATTAAATTTTTATTTCATTATGTGGATTAAATGAATTTAATTGATTATTTATGTGAGTAAGCTATGTGAAGGTCATTCTATGACCTAGAATGTGCGGATGTGGTTAGGATTTTGACTACGTGGTAGAATTAAAGTGTTTGAATTTCCAAGACGAAAATAAATGTTTTTCGAGAAATTTTCGTAAAAACATTATTCACTGATTTCAGCTCGGGAATTATTTTTGAACTTCCGAGAAATACGTAACGATAGAATATCGAGGGAAGATGGATTATGTAATAATAATTCATGTATATAAAACGCATATTTTTGCCTGCGGACTTAATTTGAGGAACGTTAGGAAAAGTAAAGCGTTAAGAAGTTAAACGATGATATCTTATGATACATGAGTATTGTACAAGATAATGAATACGAGGCATTATACGAGTATGTATGAATGATGGTATGTCGTATATGAATAAATATACGAGTTAGAATACGAGATTAATGCGTAGACAATACGTTCTAAGGCTTTAAGCCATTTGTAATGGACTTGTAGAATTGTGTAAAAAGTTGTAAAAGTCGAATTGGAATTATGCAAGCCTAATGGTAGGAATGGTTAAGTCCAATGTGAAGTAATGAATAAGCCAATGTTTGTTAAATGCAAGCCCAAATCATAAGTTAAGTTAATTAAGCTAAAAGTGTTAGGTTTATAATATTCAAGAACGCAATCAAATTGCAAAATAATACGGAAGCGTGTAAAATCAGAGTTCAAAATTTACAAACCATATACCCGGATCACCCTTTATGCACAATTATTAATTAAACGAAAAGATAAAGAATAAATCATACCCTTGAAGATCGAGCTTCCTCAGGTACAAGTTCACCTCCAAATCCTTTCGCGTTCAATCTTGAATCCACCGGGTTTGGTTCCTTCCTTTGATCAACGTTAGCCACCCAAATGTTTGGCCTCTAGAGGTGATCCACCAAGGAAGAAGAAAATTCAAGAAGAAGGGTATTTGGCTAAACCCTAGTTTTCTATCTCTATAGAAAAGGCGTACTCTCCCAACTATTGGAATTATTACGTATGTTGAAAAAGTCAACAACCCATATCACCCATAATAAGACTCCTCTTATTTATAGATGTGGGCAACCCACCTTAACAATTAAGGAATTGGGTTTTAATTAATTAAATTCTTTTAATTAATTAAGCTCCCTAATCTTATTAGGGATAATTAATTAAACTCCTTTAACTAATTTTCCTTCCTAATCCAATTAGGAATAAATGAGAGTACTTATATTAAATTAATTTCTAAACTCTTTTAGAAATTAAAATAATAATAATTGTAATAATATTAATAAGACTCCTCTTATTAATTTATAGTTAATATTTCTAAAATATTAAATAATAAATATTAAGTTATTTAATTTATTCTATCACCATAGATTAAATTTAATATACTTAACATATTATTACGATTATGCCATTAACTTCTTAAATAATTATTCTTCCTTTTATGGTGTGACCCTTTAGGTTCTCCATATTAAACCGGTTGTGAATAAATCAATTAGAACAATTCTAATCTTATTTAAATAAATAAATTAAACAATTAATTTATTTAAATAAATAATATTTATTCTACAATAGGGATAAGCCTCTCTAGCGATCAACGACTTTCCGGATAATATAGATTTCAACATTAATCATTAAAGAACCTTTGAGTAAATAGTTACAAGACAATTCAATCCTTCCACCATACAATGTCCCAATTAAATATAAGGCATGGAATTCTTGTCAAGTCTTATTTTATTTAATTATATGTATTTCGATCCTTAAATGCACAACTCAAATAATGCAAATTAGAAACTCCTTTCTAATTTCATTCGCTATTCGCCAAGGACTCTTTGGGTTGTCATTTATCGAATCACATAGGACATTTCTCTTCTTTTATTAGAAGTGGTAGATTCTTTATTGATCATACATTATCTCCATGTACAACTTATTATACCCAAGCATACCCTTTGATATACCCCTAAGGGTCTTAAGGAATAAGTCAAAGTATAACTCATCATACACAAGATACTATGATGATCTCAAGTCCAAGGATTACTTGTACTACTATCACTACTGAGAATTCCTATTGACAGTGCAAATAAAACTCCATTAGGTATTCCTTAGCTGAGCCACGTTCAGGTGAACTTATTCTCTAATAAGCACCTACATACATACTTGCTTTAGTGTCTCCACACAAATGATCATGAGATCAATCATCCTCATCCAATGAGCAAGCAACGTATGTACCAATCTATCCGGATTCACTAATCCCCAATTTAGTAATCCAATGATTGGGAACTATTTTAGTTTTAAGCTTTCTAAGAATTTAGATCTCATTAGAATGATCATCATCATTATTCTAAAAGCATTGCTTAAAACTATGGGTTTATCACATATTATAAAACAGCATCATGTAGATAATTAAAAGCCTTTAATACTTTTTATTAATAAATGAATAAGATTGTTACAAAGTATATGCTTTATCATCAAACATGATTGGCTTGTGTGCATACTACTTTCAATCTCCCACTTGCACTAAAGCCAATCGTCATTGTATCTTATACTCTTCTTCTCTAAGTGACGATTATCCTGCTGTTGGATAAGCTTTAGTTAATGGATATGTAATGTTGTTCTTGAGAGTCCACTATCTCTATAGTGATTTCCCATCTTTCAATGATTCTAATAATCAAATGAAAGTGCCACAACACATGTTTAGATCCAAGATGAGACTTGGGAACTATTCCTAGTTCTCGTAATGAACTTTTAATCCAAACAATCAACTTGCGACTTCATTTATAGCTATATACTTTATCTTTATCACTAAACCAAAGAACTCTTTGTTTGTTTGGAACCTTTCAATTCATCGCACCAGCATTCAAGGTAACCCTTTACCTTAAAGTGGATTTTTCTGTCGTCTTGGTCATCCGAAAACTTGAGTCTGTTAAGCCCTCTAGTTTTAATTTAGACCCACCATGAATATGATCACATCCTTAGTGCTTAGGTTAAGCACTTTAAGATATTTTCACCGACTCATAGTGAACTTCTCCATAATATGGTGATCAACATCGGTCTCGTACATTTCATTGCATACATGATTGACACTCATGCGACCTCTCTTTTCAGGAGTCTGTGGGGACTATTAAGAGAGATACACTCCATAGCTCATCGACATGAGACATTTCTTGGAGTTTGCCATGCTAAACGACTTTAGCATCAAATGAATATACGTTCCTTGGGTTAAGTCGAGCATCCTTTTAAATCTATCTATATAGATTTGTATCCCCAATAATGATACTCTTCCCAAATCATTCATGGAGGATTGTTTAGACAACTTTATCTTTACTGATTGTTGCATTGGTATGTAATTCCTCATCCGTAGTATATCAACATATAATACTAGAAATTTCACGACGCTCCCACTGACCCTTTTGTACACACTAGAAGTCTTACCTCATCGAATGTAACTCTGGATCATCATCTTCTATGATGTGTACCTCATCATCATCATCCATGATGAATCTATACCTCCTAGGTATCTTCTGCAGACTATTCGCATTTACGATTGGGTTGTGGTATAATAGGTCTATCTACAAGTTCCTCTTATTTGACTTATAGTATTTTGTGGTTCTTGAACTCTTCAAGATCTATTATCCTCCCACTAGCCCTTCAATAATAAACACATTTATCTTAGAAAGGCGTGTTTCGCAACAAACACCTTTTGCTAAGTAGGATTATAGAACATATACCCTAAACTTACTTTAGGATGTCCCACAAATTGTACTTGTCAAATCTTGTCCCAAGCTTATCCTTTGAAACCTTTTCACATAAGTTGGACAACCCTTATCTTAACATACTTAAGATTAGAATCCTCCTTGTCCATAACTTTTATGGAGTCTTGGGGTAGGATTTTGAGGTTACCATTTTCAGAGATATATCTGACCATTTCTAGGACATTATCCTGAAGAAGAATTTGGAATGTCGGTAAAATCATTATGGACCGTACTATGTCCAACAAGGTACGATTTTTCCTTTCAGATACATCAATCAATTATTGCGTATTAGGAGGCGTCCATTATGAAAAACCATTTAAGATGATCTAGAAACTTATTTCACAAGTATTTATTCCTTGATCTAATCAAAGAATCTTAATACTTTGCCAATTTGTTTCACTTTTGAATTCTTTGAACCTTTCAAATAATTCACAATTGTATTTCAGCAAATATACACATTCAACTCTTTGAATGATCATCTCCTTTTCTTATACTAGTTTGTTCAATTTGTAAAATATATTTTTCACGTAAGTCAAGTATACAAAATCCATTAAGTGATATTCCAATCCTATACAAAACATTATTATTATAAATAGAACAACAATTGTTCTTAATTATAATACCAAAGATTTCATTGTCCAACAATAAAATGGAAATAATATTTTTAACAAGAAGCTGGAATACAATAACAACTTATTGACTTAATAGATTTTCCGTAGGCATTGCTAAACTATAAGTTTCTATGGCTAATATGGCAACCTTTGCTACATTTCTCGCACATAGGATAACTTATATTTGTTTAGCTTTCTACTGCTTGGTCCTTCATAAATCTATATTTATGATAACCAAAGTCGGTATCCAATACCCAAGTAGAACCTTGACTTAAAGAAAAATTTACTTCTATCATGAACAAAAGCGTATTGTGGTTGAAACTTCACTAAGCTTCTTTTGTTAGCCTCTGCAAGATGCTTCTTTGCAGTTTCTTTCCATGTCCAGCTTATTGTAGTGGAAGCAAACGCCTTGCTTATCCGTGTCGGTTTTGCTCTTATTATCCTTTGTTTACGCCTTTCTATTTACCTTCTTTGAATCGTTCTTCTTTCGGAAGATCCTTTGGCCCCTACTAGTAAGACTTGATCTTTCTTGGTTGAAAGTGACTCTCAACATTTTTCAATATGTTAAGCAAATCAGCAAAACTGATATCTAGCTTGTTCATATGAAAATTCACAACAATTGTGAAAGGAGTCCAAGGGAGTGAGTGCAAGATCAAATCTTGGCTCAACTCTCCATCCATGACAAAACCAGTTGTCTTAATTGATCAATCAAATTGATTATGTTAAGAACTTTTGTCTGTACTATAGTGTCATTGGCCATTCTAGATCGGAAGAGCTCCTTAGATATCTGATATCTATCAGTCCTACTTTCCTCACCATCAACTACTTGATGTGCAGGAATATAGTAGGAAAAAGTCAACAACCCATAATAAGACTCCTCTTATTTATAGATGTGGGCAACCCACCTTAACAATTAAGGAATTGGGTTTTAATTAATTAAATTCTTTTAATTAATTAAGCTCCCTAATCTTATTAGGGATAATTAATTAAACTCCTTTAACTAATTTTCCTTCCTAATCCAATTAGGAATAAATGAGAGTACTTATATTAAATTAATTTCTAAACTCTTTTAGAAATTAAAATAATAATAATTGTAATAATATTAATAAGACTCCTCTTATTAATTTATATTTAATATTTCTAAAATATTAAATAATAAATATTAAGTTATTTAATTTATTCTATCACCATAGATTAAATTAAATATACTAACTATATTATTACGATTATGCCATTAACTTCTTAAATAATTATTCTTCCATTTATGGTGTGACCCTTTAGGTTCTCCATATTAAACCGGTTGTGAATAAATCAATTAGAACAATTCTAATCTTATTTAAATAAATAAATTAAAAAATTAATTAATTTAAATAAATAATATTTATTCTACAATAGGGATAAGCCTCCCTAGCGATCAACGACTTTTCAGATAATATAGATTTCAACATTAATCATTAAAGAACCTTTGAGTAAATAGTTACCGTACAATTCAATCCTTCCACCATACAATGTCCCAATTAAATATAAGACATGGAATTACTGTCAAGTCTTATTTTATTTAATTATATATATTTCGATCCTTAAATGCACATAACTCAAATAATGCAAATTAGAAACTCCTTTCTAATTTCATTACTTCGCCGCCAAGGACTACTAGGTTGTCATTTATCGAATCACATAGGACATTTCTCTTCTTTTATTAGAAGTGGTAGATTCTTTATTGATCATACATTATCTCCATGTACAACTTATTATACCCAAGCATACCCTTTGATATACCCTAAGGGTCTTAAGGAATAAGTCAAAGTATAACTCATCATACACAAGATACTATGATGATCTCAAGTCCAAGGATTACTTGTACTACTATCACTACAGGAATTCCTATTGACAGGCAAATAAAACTCCATTAGGTATTCCTTAGCGAGCCACGTTCAGTGAACTTATTCTCTAATAAGCACCTACATACTTGCTTTAGTGTCTCCACACAAATGATCATGAGATCAATCATCCTCATCCAATGAGCAAGCAACGTATGTACCAATCTATCCGGATTCACTAATCCCCAATTTAGTAATCCAATGATTGGGAACTATTTTAGTTTTAAGCTTTCTAAGAATTTAGATCTCATTAGAATGATCATCATCATTATTCTAAAAGCATTGCTTAAAACTATGGGTTTATCACATATTATAAAACAGCATCATGTAGATAATTAAAAGCCTTTAATACTTTTTATTAATAAATGAATAAGATTATTACAAAGTATATGCTTTATCATCAAACATGATTGGCTTGTGTGCATACTACTTTCAAAAAGCCCAAAGTAAGAACCGATGGGTTATCGGATGGTTAAAACCCATGGGGCAACCCATGGGTGACCCAAAGTGGTGACCAAGTAAAGTGCTTATACTTGGTGGCTAAGTAAAGTGCTTATACTTGGTGGCTAAGTAAAGAATAAGTTATTTGATGAGCAAGTAAACTTGATGGCTAAGTAAAGGATAAGTTATGTGGTGAGCAAGCAAAAGATATAAGTTGTGGAGGCCAAGTAAACTTGGTGATCAAATAATGAATAGTAAGGAGGTCTAATTAAGGAGGTGGATAACTTATTGACAATTAAGTCCTCATCTAGGATTTTCTATAAATGAGAGATGTCCTAGTTCATTTCTCATTTGTTAAATTTTCCACCAACAACTTATAACTTATTGGTTAGAGAGAAAAAGCTAGAAAAGCTAGATTTTGTAATTCAAGAAGCAAGAAGGAAGAACAAAGCTTAACCAAGTAATCTTCAAGGGTAAGATCCTAAACCATGATTCTCCCTCTCTTTAATTGTTAGAGAAGTGAGTAGAGGTAGAACTTGTATGCTAGGAAGTGATGAGAATGATTAATCAAAAGACGTAAGCCGTAAATAAGTCATGTTGTAAGATAAGCAATAAATGAAGTTTTGAACTTATGAAGATCATGTAAGAACTTATCATGTATAAGTTATTGAAATATGTATGATTAGGATGTTAGTATGTTGGAATGAATTCATTTGAAACGATGAACAAATCTTAAGTAACGAAGTTATGGCGGAATTCACGAGTTTGGACAATAATCATCGAAATCGTGAAATTCTCAAAATGGAAGTCGAATTTTGACATTGAGCTTGGAAACATTGGTTTTTGATGGAGTATAGTTTTATTTGGCATTCTAGAGTTGTGACTCGAAAATGAACGAATTTCGACTTAAGCGAAGAAACGATCGTTGAACGTTCACGAACGTTTATCTTTTTCGTTAAAATGAACTAAAAGGCGAATTTCAAGTTAATGAAGTTGAAAATGTAAAATTCTTGCATGAACATGTAGAGTATGTGATTTATGAGCTAATGGCTTTTGAACGAGCCAATTCGAACTTAAAATGATCAAATTTGGAGTCTGGAAAGTTCATTAAAATAACAAAGTCATCAAAAGTTTCTTTGGAGGTGGTCGCTGCTACAAATGGCTACCCAAGAGAGGGAAGCGTACTGTGTAGCTGAGCCGCACTCTCGAGACACTAGAGAGTGGTCTTCTTGTGCAACCACGAGAGGTATTGTTGGCCCCACAACGTGAGGTCGGGTTCTTAGCCACTGCAGAGTGGGGCCGCAGCGCGGCTCTTGTATACGAAGCTGGCACCATAGCGCCAACACTAAGTGAAGCATAGAAAGGAATGTTTTTGAATGTAAAGGGGAAGCTAGTGAATTGTATCAATATTAAACCTAAAGTAACATAAATTAAGATGTTGAAAACCTTAAGTTGATAACTAAAGGTTGAGAGAAAGATTAATTGAACGTAATTTATTAATACTGAAACAATGAACGATAATAAGCCGTAAAGGCAGATAAATACTTGAAACGCATTTTGTTAAAGAAATAAGTACGATTAAGTATACGAAATGAAAGATAGTTGATTGATGATGAATTAATTAACTTAAAGTAGCATCCTCGATGATGACTATAACGTTGAGAATTACAACTAAAAGTTGTTAATGATTATGTGAACGTGAACATAAGAACGATGTAAAACATAACGAAAAGCCGGAACCAATAATAATAAATCTAATACATGATTAGATTAAGAAGAAGGGTAAGATTCATTAGGAATGATGTATGTTTATTCATGACCTAATGTGGTATGTTATGTGGTTATGTGTTGTAGAGACCGTAAAGACTGAAAAGGAAAGTAATTATACTGTAGCAGACACTAAAGACAAGTTTTCTTAACGCTTGTCTAACCTTCGTGTTAGCCAGGTTTTTAGTGATTCATGTTATGAGATGCATGAATGGTTTTAATGAAAGGGTCGATGTCAGTTTTAACTCGGCTAGACTGATCTTAAAAGATTGATTGATTTATTTACAAGTCTTTCAATATAGAATTGATAACACTATCCTACGCCAATTATTTGGTACGGATTCAAGGTAAGCCTGAGTATGAATAAACAAATGTATTTTACATTGATTATTCGATGGGAATGCGAGGTTGCCAAAACTTAAACGTAAATATATTTAACGGATGAGTGTTGATCAACATAGAGTACTATAG
Organism: Panax quinquefolius; assembly: GCA_020205615.1. Classification (NCBI taxonomy): domain Eukaryota; kingdom Viridiplantae; phylum Streptophyta; class Magnoliopsida; order Apiales; family Araliaceae; genus Panax; species Panax quinquefolius. The sequence continues at coordinate 81,845,638 of CM035154.1, read as the reverse complement.
GCTAATCACCTAGAAGTGCTCGTAAGAAATATCAGACTTACGGTCTTAGTACCGGGTTGTCCTTTTCATGAATAAAAGCTAAAGAGAATGTTCATGGTCTATGGACCTACTCAGAATTTCCAAGCTACTATCTGTACTTTAGAATTGTTTTATGAGATGAGAAGTGCTATTCAATATATATTTTTTTGATAATGGGGGCTATTCAATATTTCATAGTACTTCATAACTATTGTTCAGTTAATGAAGAATAATCATATGATTCTTGAAGTGGTGTTTATATAATATATTGTTAGACTTGTTGAGCTAGTTATGCTTACTTCTTGCTTGAATCATATGATTGCAGCTAAGGTTGAGCAAACCGAGGGTTTCAGTAGAGATAAAGGCAAGGCGAAGATGAATGATTAGTTTATTCTATAATAGACTAATATGTTTGTATGAATTATATTATGATGAACAAAGAATGTAACGGTTTCAGAACATGGGAACGAGATGTATTATTAGTAATGTAATAAGAATGTCGTTGATACACACATTTTGATGTTGTTTCAATAGAATGAATGTACACTTATGAGTACCGTGTAGCACCATCTGTCGGGTTAGAAGATACCCGAATTTGGGGGCGTCACAGGTTGGTATCAAAGCATTCAGTTATAAAAATTAAGGAGGGAAGAACCTTAGGCTAATAACCTTGTTAGGGAAGAAAAAGTCTGAAGGAAGTAAACTCGAGTTTTACTTAAGTCGAATGAGTTAATAAGGTATTGAGGAAACTCAGTACCAAAAGATTTAAGTCGAATGAGTTAATAAGGTATCTTCAATCAACACATTTTTAATCTTTTAACAATTATTCATCATTAATATTATAACTCACAATATTGACAACCAGATCGTTCCCAAGAAAGAGAAGGATTTCTCCTTATTGGCACATAATTAAAAATCCTAACCCCTTTTCTCGACAAAACTTTTTAGACATTGTCAATAATGCAAATAATAATATGAACAACTATGTCGTGTCAATTATTGATTTAATAATATAAAATATTATGCAGATGATATTGTGACAATAATTAAATCAATAATATGAGATACTATGCAGCAACTACTGTGACAATTATTGAATGAAACTGAGTGACTTCTTACGTAAGCATCAATATTGAATGTCATTTACATTCATGATGTAGAGAACATTAATTTTAGTAGGAATCAACTGTAAACATGGAAAGTTGATGTTTAAAGTAAACGAAACTCAAAAGACGTTAAGAAAATAAACTAAGTTGTCAAGTCCTAATGAGAAGCTGATTGGGAGAGTCCAAGAGAGGGATTATTCAGACCCAAAGCACAAGCTCATTTTAAGCTCTAGCAATCCTTGTAGGAGGCCCAAGTTAAAGTTTAATTAGTGGCTCAAAAATGAGAATGATGAGCAAGTGAATAGTAGAATGATGTTATAAATGAAGAATTTTGTGACCTATTTATAATTAGGGTAGGTATGAGAATTAAATAACTTAAGTGTTATATTAAATTAAGAGAGAGTCCAAGTATTTAATGATCTACTAGTGGACTATATCAAGAGACTTAATTAAATAACTCAACCATTTTATAGCAAGTGTAATTAGATTGTATAATTAAACTAATGTGGATAATTAATTAAAGTCCAAGGAAAGTGGACTAGTAACCCTAATTAAATAAAAAGGGTAATGTGATTAATGTGTTAGGCATATGTTAGTTTATATGGCCCAAACAATGTAAATGGTAGCCCAGAGGAATAAATTGATTGGCCCAAACCATGACCCATTTTGTGATGGACATTCTAGAAGATTAAATAAGCATTAAATCATTAAATGAAAAATCAACAAAATGGGGGAAAGTGGGAAAGGGGGCAGCCAGTTTTGGAGAGGATCCATATGGAGTATTAATGTTTCATTTCATTTTTTTTAAAGTTGTTTACCAAATATAGTAGCCTTTGTCCCCAACAAACTAACTTAATAAATGAGAAATCCCTTGAATTGTGGGAAGGAAAAGAAAGAGAAGTTATGTAATGAGTGTATATATATATATATATATATATATATATATATATATATATTGGAGGCTATATATAGAGCTCATCTCTTAAGCAAGCAAATGTTAGCTTTATTTTTATTCCTAAGTTTTAAAGAGTTAGAGAGCAAAGCATTTGAGAGAAAAGAAAAAGGGGGAGGGGGGGCAAAACCCTAAGGGAGAAGAGGAGATCTAGTTGATGCCTTCAAGCTTCATCACATACTTTGGGAGGAGAAGAAAGAGTGCATCCAAATCTAAAAGGTTTAAAAGTTTTCAATCTCAAACCTAACTAGTTTATGGTTTATTTATGTCGTTGTTTTGTAATCAAATGAGGGGTATACATTTTTAAACCTTATGGTAGTAGATCTATATGTTAGATGTGTTCATTTTATATGTTGATGTTGTAGACGCTCAAAATTTTGTTTTCCTGTTACTTACCATGCAGGAGGGCAATAATGTCTTTTCACACCCCGGATATAGCCCTAGAGGACTATAGTAAACATCAAACCACAGAGAGAGCCCTGTGGGACTTAAATCAACCTCAGAGACAGCTCCGAGAGAGGACCGAATCAATTGCAGTTAAACCTCGGAGATAACCTCGAGTGATAGCCAAAAGTCACCTCAACCCTGGAGATAAGCCCAGGAGGGAAAAGAGGGAATGTTGATAACCCAACATCAACAAACAATCATCTAGCTAGAAATAAGGTCACAAGGAGCCGTTGCAGCAATTCTGAGTGCAAACTACGCAAGACAGCTCAACGGACTTCCTACGAAGAGTTGAAGATGCTATTTTGGTCATGGACCCATCTTACTGGATTCAGAATAGCTCAACTCCTATGTCATTGTGTAGCTCTTGGAAAGAGCTTTCTAGAATGGTATAACACATCTCCATCGGATTCTCAGATTACAAGTTATGAAGGTTTCAAGTAGACTACACGTTGATCGAGAGAACACACTTCGAGGCGATAGGGCCCACCTAGCCCAGCATCAGGTCTACCTGTGGCTGCAGCATGTAGACTCGCGGCTGGTCAGTTCTTTAAATATCAGCCCCCACCTCATTTTTAGCAAAAGAGAAGAGAGAGAGAGAGAGGGCCTAGGAGAGAGACAATTCGAGACTTTAAGAGAGAAATAGCTCATATCTTGCTTCAATCTTTGTAAATCTTAGTTATAAACACTCATATACATCTATACTTCTTCATATCAAGTTTTAACCGGTGGAAATCGAGTTTTCATCAGCTTTTAGTTGTTCGTTTGCAAGTCTAGTGCCATATTGTAAGATCTCTTCAGATCTAGGCTTATTTACTGCTTTAATCTGCATATAAGTGCTAAATATAAATAGATCTTGCTTGGTTGTGGTTAGATTTAGTTTTTAACCGTTCATTTCATGTAACTAGTCAATATTTAAAGTGTATTGACTATATCTATACTAGATCTAGCTTTTAATCGGTTTAAAAGTAGTAAAACCTAAATCGTTGAGCTAGAATAGCTAATATCTGGATAGATATAGTTTTCTTTCTAGTTTTTGTAAATATTTAGCAACCACGTGACCCTAGATCTGTATCTAGAGGGAACGTGAACCTTATTTACTCGCATACAAGGATTTAGCCAATAAATCACTTGTTCGAGTAAAGTTTGTAAGTTATATATGTTTTATTTCAATATCTATTGCATGCAAGCTTTTAAATGATATGATGTGAGCCTAGGAACCATTCGGATAAAGATTCAATCAATGAATCTGAAACTCGGTTCCAATAATGGACGTGTTTAAGTTGTACAGCCAGCTTGCAACCCTCTTTTTATATGTAATCCTTGGGCCTTAAAATGGTTATTTGGATTTAAGGCCCCGAAATAGTAAAAATCATGTTACTTCGATGGCTTTCATGCCCACAAGTAGCCCGACACTTGTAAATAGTTTTAATTTAATGTCAAAGATTCTTCGCATCTCAATAAAATCAAATCAAGTCAAATCCAATTAAAATGGACTTATCAAAGGGCCTTGATTCCTATTTGGCAAAAGGGTTTGAAAATCAGCTTTCAAAACCTCACTTTCATATGCTTTAAATGAAAAAAAATGAACTTTTATATAAATTAAACCATTTGTACATAGGTCCAAAGAGGCACAACACTACTTTCAAATAAAGCACTAAATATCTTTTCAAAACAATAGCTTTCAAAACACACACACACGCATTAAATGCTTAGGGAATGAAAAAGTAGCAATAACCATGTTTCACTGAAGTCGGGGGTGCCTAACACCTTCCCCTCACTTAAGTTGTGACGCCCCCAAAATAGGTCCACACGACCCATTCTGAGTCGCCAGATATCACACTATAAAAATCATTTACAAACTTCATTTATATAACGGTTGAACTGTCGTGCAGGATACGACCACAGTTAAACTGTGAGTTTTAATACAAATGTATGTAACTCTCATGGTTCCTCGACCACAACCTTACAATGGTACTTTACATAAAAGTACAGTCAGAAACTATTTTAGAAATTAAAATCTTTGGGAAGGGCTCAAGGAAACCTTCATACATGGGAGGCCATGCGTCTAGGTTATGATAGATATCATATGTCCATAGAATTATCCTTGGTTGACCCAATAGTCCCCAAAGAAAAACAAGAAGATTGTTATCATCTTCTTTCCAATGGCGAGTCTTCTCTTGACATATAATTATCTCCGTTGTCTCCAAGTGAGAATTATATTTCAAATAAACTCAAGATTATATAGGTAGTGCTTCAGTAGATATACAAAGAAATGGATGTGCACAACCCTATCTTATGATAACACAAGGTTGTATGTCATTAGATATCTTGTATGATAGTGGCAAAACACCCTTCCAAAGTTGGGTTCACCTCACCCTATTCGGTTCACCAAAATTAAATATCAAATGAGCGTATATACAATACGACACACTTATCTAAAGTTCTCAATAAAATTATTTCCATACTATTTAGGAGAACCTCAATGACTATAGAACCATAGTTCTATTCTCCTGTTACCCCAGCTCAACCTGACTACACTCTTATTAGGCGAAAGGAATTGTGAAGCAAAAGGGTGAGCACAACTAGCTCAGTAAAGAATATCATGACTAAAGATAATTTACATCATCAATAGCCTTCATCAGTAATAAATCAGAGATTTAGAACATATGGTAGATGATAAGATGATAAAACTTTTCAACCATAGTTGCAGTGGAACGAGCAATCCATTAGAAGAGTCAAATAGACCATCAGATCTATTATCTTTTCCATGTTAAAAGTCCACCAATAATGTTTTATCCCTGTAACATCAATCAGCAATTCCTGTCCACAATCATATGAATAACTCATAATCATAATTGTGATTCTAACTTCCTCTTCGCACCCAGGATGAAGATAATTTTCATCACCTATCTTCACCTGAAACATCAAAAATCATGGTTATACCAAATCAAAATTCCTGCTCATAGTCATACTAATAAATTCATCTTTGATCTGCGCCAAAGATATTCATTAACAATTCATCTTTTGCACTACGGGGCCAAAAGACATACAAGCTGTATTTTAGAAGAGTCAAGTAGAGCATGATATCTACTATCTTTACGAATTAAAAGTGTATAATCAATATTTTATTATTGAGACTCGACAATAAATAATCCACATCATCGAATCATCCCCGCTTCTGCCCGAGGATATTCATGTAATCATCAATGGTTATGATTATACCAAATAATCCCTAGTTATAATCATACCAATAACTGTCCATCAATTCACTACAGGCCAATGAGGACTTTTACCACATCATCTATAACATTACGGGTCATGATTATACCGAATGATCCCTGGTCATAATCATACCAATAAATAGTTCATCTTTGCACGTAATCCAAAGATATACAATTATAAAACTAATAATCAACAGTTCATCCTTGCACGCAAGCCAAAGCTATACAACTGTAAAACCAATAATCAACAGTCCATCTTTGCATATAAGCCAAAGATATACAATTGTAAAATCAATAATCAATAGTCCATCTTTACACGTAAGCCAAAGATGACTTTCATCACAATATAAGCATGAGGATGATGACAATGATATAAACATTAATCAAACGAAAACAAGGATAAATATTAAAGACTTTAAATTTATCCAAATATTATCAATCAATTAATAAACTTATAATCTAATATTATTAATATTATAACAATATTTTAATCACTTCTTAAACTTATAAACAATTTATTTCAATTGTTTACACTTTACCAAATAATGCATTTAATCATTCAAAAATGCCATACTCATAAGATTTCATCACCAATGATCAAATCCCTCATTAAAAATCTGTATATACCTTATATAGGATTCCCAAGCTATAAAATCCTATTTTTCAATTTTGTTACTTTACATAACATATTTAATTCATTTACTCATAACTAGTTCATTTTCATGAAAAATACCAAATCAGTTCCAAAAATATTTCTTTTCTGGGATTTAGCAGAATATAGTCCCATATTGAACATATATTTTTCTCGGAATTTTTAAAATTCATTTACTATTTTTCATATGGCCAAAACTTCCGAATATTTAGACATTTATCATAAATTATACTTTTATCCAAAAATTCCGAAATTTACAAGGTATACTTCTGTTATATACATGTACTCCCAATAAAAATTTCACCAATTTTGGAGTTAACCATAAGGAGTTATAAGGGCTTACTTTTAAAATAGTCTTTTTCTATAAAATTCATAACTCCTAATCTATACATCCAAAAATCTCCATTTTTGGACACAATTTAGAAAACTCATCAAATTATCATTTCAAATTTTTCTAGAATTTTTGAGGGTAAGAAAAATTATAAAACTAAAAATGGATTTTCACTCGCCATGCGGTAATCCACATAGACAGATTATTTCCACAATTTAATAAGGAATGAATACAAAGGATCATTCACCATGCATGCGGTAATTCACATAGACAGGTTATTCCAACAGAATAATAAAGAATGTAATAACAGAAGAATTCACCGTGCAATGCGATAGGCCGCATGAATAAAAGTTATTCCCAACAGAATAATAAAGAATGGAACCAGGTCATGCGTAATCCGCACAGACAAGATATTCTAACTAAATAATAAAGAATGGAATAACAAAAGAATTCACCAGGCATGCGATAGACCGCACAGATAGGTTATTCCAACAGAATAATAAAGAATAGAACCAGGTCATGCGTAATCCGCATAAACAGGATATTCCAACATAATAATAAAGAATGGAATAACAGAAGAATTTCACCATGTATGCGGAGTGCCCATACAGATAAAAGTTATTTCAACATAATAATAAGGAATGGAATAACAATAGCTCTCTTCATGAATACGAAAGAAATAATAGCCCTTACCTTAGAAGAAACTGGATATTGGAATAGTGAGGTAGCAGACTTCTCTTCTTCTTTCTCTCTATAATAATTGCTCTAAAGCTTTAGTGAATTGGTGAGAAATGAAGGAAGAATGAGCTTCTATTTATAGGAAAATATAGTTTCTATAATTGCACGTTTTGGGGCTCGAAATATTACAGTATAATACCTTCAACTTTTCTTTCATTTTTAATTTAGTCCTGCAAGTATTATCAAACTTGCACCACCTCCCCTAATAGTAAATAATGTGAATCAATAGTTCAATCATGTGAATCAATAGTTATAATCATGTAAAAATATGAATTACAGTATAGTACCTCCATCTATACCTCCATTTTTAACTTAGTCATGCAAGTATTATCAATCTTGCACCAACTCCCCTAATAGTACAAGAATGTGAATCAATAGTACACACATGTGAACAAATAGTTATAATCATGTGAATTAATAGCAATTAATTACTCATTTATCCAGTTAATTACCCAACTGATCCGTATAACTTCCAGACATCAATTAATATTGAAATAAATATCAATTTCCACTAACACTAATAATTCCAACACAATGGAACTATCAATTTCATCTTTAATCAATCACGAACTTATTCATCATTAATATTATAACTCACAATATTTAACAACCAGGTCATTCCCAGGAAAGAGGGGGCTTTCCGATAAGGATTTTTCCTAATTGGCGCGCAATTAGGTGACCAAACCTCTCTTTGACAGAACTTTTAGACATTGTCAATATTGAAAATAATAATATGAATAACTTTGTCGTCTCAATTATTAATTTAATAATATATAAAATATTATGCAGATGATACTGTGACAATAATTGAATCAATAATATGAGAGATATGATGCAACAATTATTGTAGCAATAATTGAGTATATCTGAGTGACTTCTCACATAAGCATCAATAATCAATATCGTATGCTACTATGCAACCACGCGTATTACTGTACTTTTACTACTGGTTATTTTATGACAACTTGCTTACTTAAAAAAAATTCACATATCACCCTTAACTTTAAACTTTTATCAATTTAACTATTTACCAAAATAGAAAAATTGAATACTTTTATTTCATAAAATTCAGGGTCTCATAATCTCCCCTCTTTATGAAATTTCGCCCTCAAAATTTACGTACCTGGTAGTTCGAAGAGATGAGAATACCTTGCTTTCTTTTCAGATTGTACCTTCCCGGTTATTTCCTCTGTATCATGATTTTCCCATTGCTCATCTCCTGTATTTCAGATATCATTCTATAATATATCTTCAAAACAAAGGTTGATTGACATATCATAATTTGTCAACTTATCAAGTAAACAATTTTAGCTTAGGCAAGTCACACACTAGCGAAGTATATAACTCATCTCTCCCCTCCTAGTTCTAGACTCTTATCTCCGCCACCGACCATATCCCTAAGCTCTGATACCATTTGTGATGCCCCCAAAATAGGTCCACATGACCCATTCTGAGTGGCCAGATATCACACTATAAAAATCATTTACAAACTTCATTAAGTGACGATCAAACTGTTGTTATGTTAATGCTTTAGTAAATGGATCTGCAATGTTGTCTTGAGAGTCCACACGCTTCAGGGTGACATCTCCTCTTTCAATGATTTCTCTGATCAAATGAAACCACCACAACACGTGTTTAAATTTTTGATAAGACCTGGGTTCCTTAGCCTGCGCAACAGCTCTGGTGTTTGTCACAGTATAAAGGTATTGCTCCTCTAATGCTACAAACCACGCCAAGTTCGGTTATGAACTTCTTCATCCAAACAGCCTCCTTTGCAACTATGTATTCTGCCTCTTTCACTGAATCAACAACTATTTGCTGTTTGGAAACGAATTTACTGTCATCTTGGTCCGTTTGAAAGCTAGAGTCTGTATAGTCCTCTAGTTCCAATTCAGACCCGCCGTAGACAAGAAATACATCCATAGTTCTTCTTAAGTACTTTAAGATATTTTTCACTGCCTTCCAGTGTTCTTCTCTTGGATTCAACTAATATCTGCTTGTTACACTGAGTGCATGAGCGACATCCGGTCTAGTACGTAGCATACTGTAATACCCAAAATAATAAATAAATAAAAATTTAAAATTTATATTTTCTTTAAAAAAATATTTTAATTGGACTTTATCTTTTATCTAGGTCAAACTAATCATTTAATTTATGTGGGCTAATAAATATTAATAAGTGATGGATACATTAATTTGGTAAAATTAGGCCTTAAAACTAATTGAGTATAATTTTTATGTTTATAATATTAAATTCTATTATAATTGGGAAAAATACATAAATCTGTTAATGAGTAAATAAATAATTAAACCTAATCTTATTTTCATTGTACAAACTGAGAAAAGAAAGAAGAGTCAAACCATCGCTTATTGCGTAAGAGTTGTTGTGATTGTATTTGTGAGAGAATTCGTATCAGGTTTGTCTTTTATTTTTTTTGCTTTTCGGGAATATAATTATTTAGCAACCGACTGATTTGATTAACTCATGACTGACTATGGTAGACTATATACATGGCTACAGTACTAACAAAGGGTTAAAGTTTTAATAAATAAAATAATACAATTCATACTTGATGATCAATAATTTGATTATATATATATATATATATATATATATATATATATATTCAAATTTGGTCAGTAATTGATCGTTATTATATATTATTATTATATAAGGATTATATATATATCAAGTTTGATTGTAGCCTTGCGAGACAATGATCACGAGATGTGTGTGTGTGTGTGTATATATATATATATATATATATATATATATATATATATATATATATTTATATTAATAAGTATTTGGCTATAAAGCTTTATAAATAGAATTGGTGAATCAAATTGAAAGTTATGTATATTAATTTAAACTAATTAATTTTGTTGATAAAATTATAAAATTTACTTGATAATAAATTTAACAATATTATGTTGTTAATGGGTAGATTTGTAATAAAATTTTATTTTATTTTATTAGATCGGACTGAAGGAGACTAGCGTAATCTTATTTAAATTTTTTGGGTATTATATTGCTTAATCCAAGTACGAATTTCGTACTCATTCAGTGATACTCTTTAATTTTAGTTTGTTCATTTCGCTTCTTGTTTTTATTTTGGATATTGTCTCGATACCTTGATCGTAGTGGAATTCATATGATAGTTTATTTTGATCTTTAGAATATCATAACTTGTACTCTTTGAACTCGTTTATCATGTTTAATATTTATTTTGATTTTTGTAGTGATGTACATGTTAGTATCTTTTTGGAGACTTGTGTTGATGATTCGTTCGATTTAACATGTACACGTTAGAACCCCTTTGTGTTGATAGTGTGTCGCATGTGTTGTGACATGGTATTTTTGTTAGAATATACCGTAGGGTATACCTGAGCTATAACCACCTGTTGGGGTACTACAGGCATGTCCTCTTGGCACTGAGGCATGACACCTTCCGTGGTGGCGTGATCAGTCCACGGCGTCTCCACTTTGTACTCTGGGAAGTTGGCTATTTGGTGTTTTGTTGTGGGAGGCGTATGGGTCGACCCTAGTTTTTCTGTTATGTTCTGTGGAATGGTGATGTTTGTGCCAAACACGCCTTTCGATTTTACATGCATTGGATTCGCGGTCCAATGTGTGTAACTTGCCTGTGTGGCATTATTTGACTTGCCTTGTGGCATTATTTGACTTGCCTGTGTGGCAAGGTATATTTCTATTTTTTTTGAGCTCGGTATGAAATAACACCCATCCATTTGATTCAGCATATTATTTTTTTGTATTAGTTTTGTTCATTACAGTTCAATTTATTTAATTAAGTTAGTTATTTTGTTTCATTATTCTTGTATTCTATATCCGTACTGGGCATTTAGCTCATGCTGTGTTTTTCTTCTGGTAGGTAATCAGGGGATCAACGACAAGTGTGATGAGAGCTCCCTTCATTCCAATGGTTTAGAAATATTTTGTTTTAGGCTTAATATGTTAGTTTATTTAGAGTTGTAATAATTACCTTAGATTGTGGTTTGGGCTAGTGTGACATTTATTATAGTTTGTCTTGTGACATTGTTTGGTTATGAGACCATTCTTTTGTGGCATAGAGCTTTCATTTATTTTGCTAAGTTTGGTTTGTATAAAAAGAACACAAGAAATACAATGGCAAGGGACGTACCCCAGTCTATAGTTAGTTCATCTATTGACAGACGAATAGATGAAAATACTATAAGAGCACAGAGAGGCTACGAACGAGTCCAAATCATGGACAGTAACAAGTTACAATTACAGTTACAATAGCCAATTACAAAAATATTGAAAGAAATTGTAGCCTTTAAAAAGGATTTACACGTTGTCAGTCTAGACTTAATAATATTGCTAATATCTTTTGCCAAAGTTTATGGGGGAATGATGGTGTTCCTGTGAAGTTTTGTATTCCGAGCCTCCCAAATTTTGTAGAGAGAAACTACAAGAGATAGACACAAAATGTTCATGGACATAGTTGTTCCTTGGAAAGAGGAGATGTAGTCCAAGATATCATCCCAATTATTTGAAATACTATTCCGCTGACCCATATCCATTGCACTTCAGAATATAAAGCTAGAGTAATCACATAAAAAGAACAAATATGTAACAGGCTACTTCTTAGCTCGAATGGAGAACTAAATGTGTTTAGCTTTAATACTGAAAATGTCCAAAGAGTCCCAAAGGATGCAATTAACATGAGAAGATGGGAAAGTAAGAGCTTCAATCTATCTTCGAAGCAAGATGACCTCATAGTGGTTGCTGTGAGGGAGGTTCTAGGTGTTTGCTGTTAAGATGTGACTTACCTTAGCAGTGGGTGGTATGCCAGTGTTCAGTAGTAGATTGTGACTGGGGTTGATAGCCATTCCTTGCACCCAAGGATCATACAAGAGATTTTTTTATTTTGTTTTGTTATGTGTTGTGCGTAACCTCTCTTTCTATTTTGGAAAGAGGGTGTTACAGAGTTGGTATCAGAGCCAAGTTCTTTCTTATAGAAACCTATTTAGGTTTGACCTGTGAGTTATGGGTAGACTTCTGAGATAGGTTTTTGTTCTGTTTGATTTTCTGTTCAGCTATCATATCAGCTATATTCAAATCTGTATATAATCTGCTTTGTTATCAATTCATCGATCTCTTTGTTAGATGGCTCGTAGATCCGTTAGAGTTGCTGGGAGGCGAGATAACAATAGGGGAAGAGGTGATGGTCAGCCCAATAAGTAACCTAATGATTATATTAATGCTCAATTGGCTACCTTGGTGAATCAGGCGATTAATCAAGCTTTACCATAGTTGGTGGCACAGGTTGTACATGCAATGCAACAACCATCAAAAATTTCTGAATAGGGAACCCAAGAAATAATGGTGTCCATAGGCAAAGGAAGTAAAAGGGAATGTGGATGGTCATGATCAGCCGGTGGTTCCGATGTATGTATAGATGGATAGGTTCCAGAAGCAGAAACCACAATCATTCAGTTTAGCTCTGACTCTAATTGATGTAGAAGAATTGGATCGCTCACCTAGAGAAGTTCTTTGATGTGTTGGGGTGCTTGGATAATAAGAGAGTACTGCTTGCAACTTATAAGCTAGAAGGGGATGCACAGAGGTGGTGGAAAGCGATGAAAACAACAAAGAGTGATGGTTATGTTGAGACCATTCTTTTGTGGCATAGAGCTTTCATTTTGTTTTGTTATGTTTGTGCGCAACCTCTCTTTCTATTTCGGAAAGGGGGTGTTACACATACCGTACATGATATATCATATTGCTGAAGCATAAGGAATCTTACTCATACAGTTTCTCTCCTCAGGTGTCTTTGGGGCCTGTTTCTTAGAGAGATGTATTCCATGGCTCATTGTCATGAGACCTCTCTTGGAATCTTCCATGCTAAACTTCTTTAGCATCGAGTCAATGTACGTTCCTTGGGACAAGCCGAGCATCCTTTTAAATCTATCTCTATAGATATTTAACCCCAAAATATAGGATGCTTCTCCCAAGTCCTTCATTGAGAAGTGTTTATATAACCAGATTTTAATCGATTGTAGCATAGGAATATCATTCCCTATCAGTAATATATCATCAACATATAATACAAGGAATGAAACAGTGCTCCCACGATCCTTCTTGTACACACATGGTTCATCCTCATTTTTGATAAGATCAAACTTTTTGATTGTCCCATCAAAACGGATGTTCCACCTACGAGAAGCTTGGTTTAATCCATAAATGGATCGTTATAGCTTACAGACTTGATTTGTTCCAACTGTTGAAATAAAACCCTTTGGTTGTGTCATATACACATCCTCCTCAAGTTTCCCATTAAGGAAGGTCGTTTCACGCCCATCTACTAGATTTCATAGTCGTGGTAAGCTACAATCGCAAGCAAAATCCGAATGGACTTGAGCATTGCTAGTGGTGATAAGGTTTCATCATAGTCAACTCCTTGCTTTTGTTTACAACCTTTTGCAACCAGTTGGGCCTTATAGGTTTCTACCTTGCCGTCCGCTCCAGTCTTTCTTTTAAAGGCCCATTTTCACCCAATAGGCTTAATGCCTTCAGGTGATGAAACCAAAAGCCAAACTTGGTTCTCATACATGGAGTCCATCTTGGATTTCATGGCTTCTAGCCATTTTTCTGAGTCTTTAGTACTTATAGTTTGTTCGTAATTCAATGGATCATCATCATTCATGATGTATACCTCATCGTCATCCTCTATGACGAATCCATACCTATCAGGTATCAGGTATCTCTACTTGGATAGGTTCATCCATTTGACCTTTAGTGGTTTGTGGTTCTTGAATTTCTTCAAGATCTATTTTCCTCCCACTGGTCCTTTCAAGGATAAACTCCTTTTCCAAGAAGGCAACGTGTTTGGCAAAGACACCTTTTGCTCAGTAGGATTGTAGAAATAGTATCCTAAACTTTCTTTAGGATATCCCACAAATGTGCACTTATTAGAATTTGTCCCAAGCTTATCATTTTGAAACCTTTTAACATAAGCTGGACATCCCAAAATCTGAACATGCTTAAGACTAGGTTTCCTCCTTGTCCATATCTTATATGGTGTCTTAGGGATGAATTTTGAGGGACCTTATTTAGTAGATATCCAACCGCTTCAAGGGCAGAACCCTAGACAGAAATTGGAAGATTGGTAAAACTTATCATGGAACGAACCATGTCCAACAGTGCTCGATTTCTCCTCTTAGATACTCCGTTTAATTGCGGTGTCCCTGGTGGAGTCCATTGTGAGATTATATCATTTTTTGAGACAATTGAGAAACAAACTACTTAAGTATTAACCTCCTCGATCCGATTGAAGAATCTTAATACTCTTGCCAATTTTCTTCTCTACTTCACTTATGAACTCTTTGAACTTTTTAAATGATTGAAATGTGTATTTCATTAAATACACATATCCAAATCTTGAGTGATCATCAGTGAAAGTAATGAAATAAGAACACCTTCCTCGCGAATTCGTTGTTATAGGTCCACATACGTCTGTGTGTACCAACACTAAGAACTCTGCAAATCTTTCTCCATTTCCACTAAAAGGAGATTTAGTCATCTTAACCATGAGATAAGATTCACAATTTGGATATGATTTATAATCCAATAGCTCTAAGAACCTTTATGCAACTTGGATAATCTTGTTTCATTGATATGACCGAGTCTACAGTGCCACATAAATGTATAATTAACATCATCTCTTTTCCTTTTATTAGTTTGTTCAATTTGAAGTATATTTTCATGCAAGTCAAGTATGTAAAGTCCTTTCGTAAATTACCAACACCATATAAAACATTATTATTATAAATATAATAACTATTGTTCTTTTTTATAATATCAAAACCATCCATATACAATACAAAAATTGAAATAATGTTTCTAATAAGTTTTGGAATAAAATAATAATTATTTAAACTAATGAACTTGCCCGTAGGCAGTTCTAAACAATAAGTCCCTACAGCTAATGCAACAACCTTTTCTCCATTTCCCACTCGTAGGATGACCTCATCCTTGTTTAGCTTTCTACTTTTGATCAATCCCTGCATAGTATTACATATGTGAGAACCACAGCTGGTATCCAATACCCAAGTAGAAGATTGATTTTTAGAAAAAAATAATTTCAATCACGAACAAACCTTTATTGAAAGTCGAAGCTTCTCCAAGCTTCTCTTATTTCGCAAGAAACTCCTTGCAGTTCCTCTTCCAATGACCAGACTTGTTGCAATGGAAGCACATTCCTTTGCCAGCTGGATCAAGTTTCTTTTGATCCTTTACTTTTTCCTTTTCCTTAGCCTTCTTGGTTTTCTTCTTTTTAAAAGACACCTTGGGCCTCTTCCTTTTCTTGGAAAAAATCATCTACCATTAAGACATGGTCCTTCTTGGATAGGAAGTGACCCTCAACAGTTTTCAACATGTTAAGTAACTCAGGCAAGCTGATGTCCAACTTATTCATGTGAAAATTCACAACAAATTGTGAGAAGATGTCAGGGAGTGACTGCAAGACTAAATCTTGACTTAACTCCCCATCCACGATGAACCCAAGCTGTCCAAGATGTTCAATTAGATTGATCATTTTTAAGACATGAGTCTCAATAGCAGTGCTCTCGATTATCCGATATCGGAAGAGCTCATTAGATATCTCATATCTAGTAGTCCTACTTTGCTCACCATACAACTCTTGGAGGTACAATAGTATAGTAGGAGCATCCATAGTTTCATAATGACGCTGAAGCTCGTTATTCATGGATGTGAGCATGATATTTTGAGCCATAAATGCATCATAATGCCACTTCTTAAAAGTAGCAATCTCTTCCTTGGAGACTATTTCTGAAACATTTGCAGGGACATGCAAATTTAGGACATAAGAAATCCTTTCAGTAATGAGAATAATTCTCAGATTCCTTAACAATCCGTGTAATTCAGTCTAGTCAGTTTGTTAGCATCCAATATGCTACGTAGTGAAATTAGTGAGTGTGACATTTTTAAAATTCTGTATGTGAAAAAAATAACATTTTAGCCAACATTCATTTAATTAATTAATTTTACCAAAATAAATTAGATCTTATTTTAAATCGGTATCTCCCACTTTTTTCTTCAAATTATATTACCCTCACTTATATAGTTTGACAAAATCTAATTAAAGATTTGCTAGTGAGATTAAGGATCTCATTTCAAATGTATATAGCCTTGTGTGTGCACAACAAACTATATATAAATAAATAGGTAGACAACTCTTATCAATTACATCATCATGTAACTCCTTGTATTTTGTCTCTTAAATCATAATGGTCAAGTGTGTGCACATCCGAACTAAAATGATTTAAGTTAACTCAGATCCAACATTTCCATATAAGTGAAGAGAAAACTACATCCCTTGTGTGTGCACAACAAAGCGGTAATGTTCAATTTCTTATAAACATCATATGTAATAAAAATAACATTTTAAATATTTAATACTTTCTTTATGTGTGCACAACAAACTCATATTAAAGATTTAATACTTTATTGTTTTTATCATACTAGAAGGCAACGTTCGATATTCGAAATATAAAGAATGCTACAACTTAATATATTTGTTTTGAGGGGTTTGTTATTATTTGTCTCATCTTGTTTAGTCTTGCGTCTTGCGCATCTTGAGCGTCTGGCGTCTTGTCTTGTGTACACACACACACACACACACACACACACACACACACACACATATATATATATATATATATATATATATATAATACGTGTCATATTAATTAACATGTGAAGCATGTTTGCATAATAAATTTAAATTTAAACATAACTATTACATTTAAACCCAGGCTCCATTACAAACGAGTCTTCAAGAGTTACTTGCTCCTTGGCCTCCAATTCTTCAAAATTTTAATTCTATCTATTCATATTACAAAACTATTTAATAAAATAGAAACCTTGACAGCAGTCAAGGGGAAGTAAACAGGAGGGAGATAAAATTTACATTGAAAAAAACTAGAGAAGACGAGGTACGCAGACCCCATTTAATAAAACCCATATATTCATGCATCCAACTAAAATAAAATCTAATCACATTGGTTAATAGTCCATAATCAATCCCATTTATTATCATAGATATCATCATATGCATCAATAAATAAATATTCATTTCATGAATAATAAAACTATTCCATATATACATTGATATCATTTAATGGGCAAAAATTTGTTAATATTAAGTTTTTAAAACAAAATAAACTCTTTTATTTTAATCAAAAACCAAATCCAAATTAAACTATTTAATTTTTAGCAATCTGAAATCATATTTCAGATAAAATAAACATCTTTATTTTAAACTTTTATCAATTAAATAAACCATTTACTTTAATTGATGAAAAACAAAAGTTTTTCAAAACTGCAGAGTGTCGCGACCACGCCCAGAATAAATTTGGATGTGGCGCAGTCGTGCTACTATGCGTTTTCAGTTTCTGCAGACAAGCGTGGCCGCGCCCAGAATGAGCTGGGGCGCTGATGGACTCTACAACACGCTTGCGTGAGGTGGTCGTCGCCCGGATCGTTTCTAGCACAGTTGATAAGGTGGAATTCTCTCGACACCTCAACCCAACGTCTATATTGAGATGAAAACCTTGGAGTCAAAACTGTTGAATTTAATACAAGTGTTTGTTCTAAGCTAAGACTCACTTCTGACTGACTGGCGTGGCTCGCGCTAGAAGCAGCGCTCCTTGTGCAGAGGCAAAAGAAACTCTAGCCATGCAGCGCGACCCACGCCACCTATATGCTAAAACAGGCATGCCCCGCGTTAAACCATTAGACACTTTTTTGTAGGAGTAGCTCGACCCACGCCAGGGCTGGGCCAACACTGGCGCGCCTTGCTTTTTACTGCCATAATTTTGGGTGTGTTTTTTGAGGCTACACATTTTGACCAGATTTTCCTTATTTGATTAGATTTCTTTCATGTATTTTAGGGAACTTTTATATCCTTAATATTTCTAATGTTGTTAGGTTTCTTTTAGATATGAATTTATTCCCAAAAATAAATTATTGATTCCTTATGAGATTCTAGGGTTTTATTATTAGTATAAATAGGTCATATGAATGTAATTCATATAACATTCAATATTATTTAGATTTATTCTACTTGTGAGATTATTCTCTACTTTTGGTTCTTTGAAGAATTCCTAAGTATTTTCTTAGTTATTTATTTGAGATTCAATTTGACTTATCATACAATAATTCTTAGTTATGTGTGGCGACTTCTACCATATCAATCGTCTATTGTACCAAGAATACTACTTCAATATAAGCGAGGGGTCAAGGTGTCGTTGGTGTCCATTTAACGCAAACTTCCGAACGCAAGCAATTGTACCAAGATTATCGTCTACATATAGGCGAGGGGTTAAGGTGTTACAAGCAATTCATCCTACGACTTTTCTAGAACTGATCCGGGCGACCACCACCTCATGTAAGCGTGCCATGGAGTTTATCATTTGGTATCAAAGCCAAGTTCTCTACCAAGTTATTAAGTTTATGTTAAATTGCAAAAAAAAAGAGTATAGAAAATTTTATTTTTATATTGTCGAAATTTTGTTGATTACATGCTATTGTGAGGATTTCTACCTTCTATAAATTGTTTCGTGATAATTTATTTTTGAATTGATTAGTAAAACTAAGAGATTTGCTAGGTAATTCGAAAATAGCCTATTAGAGAGAATATTTAGAGGTAAAAGGCTCAGTTGTGAGATTAATTGAGGGTAAAAGACAATTTATTGAGTGTATACACGAGTGGAATCATTGACTCGAGAAAAACACATAAGGGAGTGGTGAGGAAACTATTTTTTACTAACCCTTATTTTGCATGAGATATATCTAGCTCAAAAGATAAAAGGGAGCTGCTGAGGAGCCGCCCTCAATGGCTGAATTGAAATTTAGGATGGAAGCCATGAAGAAAGAATGGGGTAGGAGATAGGAGATGACTATGGAACGTGTACATGAGCGACTTGATCAAGTGAGTGCATCTCTAGGGGAACTATCACTGATTACTCTTGGGACACAAAAAAAGGGAAGGACATATCAACGGGAAGCTAGAACGGAAGAAACTCACTGTGAAGGTGAAGCAGGTGAAGAGGAAGATTGTGAATCTGAGTTTCCACAACGAAGGCAATGAGATACTAGAGAAAGAGGAGGTCAGAATAGAGAAGATGATAATATAAGTGGTATTAAAATGAAAATTTTAGCATTCCAAGGGAGGAGCGATCCGGAGGCATACCTAGAGTGATAAAAAAAAGAAAGAATGGGTATTTGATTGTCACAATTACTCGGATCTTAAGAAAGTCAGAATTGGTGTTACAAAATTTTTTGACTATGCAATTACTTGGTGGGATCAGTTAACTACTGGTTGGAGGAGATGTGGTGAACGTCCAATAGAAACTTGGATGGAGATGAAAACAATAATGAAAAAGAGGTTCGTACCAAGTCACTACCATTGAGATTTGTTTCGAAGTCTGCAAAATCTAAAACAGATAAATAGGAGTGTGGATGAATACTAGAAGGAGATGGTGATGTTGACGGCTAGAGCTAATATGGATGAGGATAGTGAGACAACAATGGCGCGATTTATAGTAGGGCTAAATTGGGATATAGCATACTTAGTAAAATGACAACATTATGTGGAATTAGGGGATATGGTACATATGGCTACCAAGATTGAGAAACAACTTAAGAGGAGAGGTAGCCAACGTTCAAATACTACCACAAGTTCAACATGGAAATTTAATATTGGAAAGCGTGAAGAAAAGCCAGGGATAAATAAACCAAAAGTGGAGCTTAAGCCAGGAACGACTAATCGAGGTTTATAAGGTAAAGCTGAACAACCTTCTTTTAGTTGAAATCACAATATAATATGTTTCAAATGTCAAGGTAGAGGCCATATTTCTAATCATTGTCTAAATCAAAGAACTATGTTATTGCTTGACAATGGAGAGGAGAAAACCAAGGGAGAAGAAAGTGACAATGATTCTATGCCACCATTGGAGGAGATAAATGATAGGGAGGTTGCTATGTATGGTGAGATGTCAGTTACAAGGAAAACACTCAATACACAAGTGAAATAGGAAGGAAGCGAACAACGGGAAAATCTTTTCCATACTCGATGTCTTGTGAATGGGAAGGTTTTTTGCATTGTGATAGATGGGGGTAGTTGTACTAATGTGGCTAGAACTACCATGGTGGAGAAATTTGGTTTGTCTACATCTAAGCATCCCCAATTGTATCGTTTATAATGGCTCAACGACAGTGCATATATCAAGGTGACTAAACAAGTACTAGTGCCCTTTACTATTGGTCAATATGTGGATGAGGTATTGTGCGATGTGGTGCCTATGCAAGCGGAACATTTGTTGCTTGGTAGGCCTTGGCAATTCGATCAGAGAGTAAGATATGACGATTTTTCTAATGAATACTTTTTGTACACAATAATAGGAAAGTTACTTTATGTCCTATGTCACCACAACAAGTACATGAGGATCAAGTGTATTTGCAAAAAGATAGTGTTAAAAAAAGTGAGTGTGAAGAAAAGAAAAATAAAAAAAAAAGAGAAAAAGAAAGAGAGATGAGAAAAAAACAAATATATTGGCAAAAAAGAGTGATGTGAGAAGAGCTTTGGTTTCCAAACAGCATATGATTTTACTTCGGTATAATGAGGCACTTCTGAATACTAACACTATTGATTCTATGCCTAGTGTTGTTTCATCTCTTTTATAGGAATTCAAAGATGTATTTCCCGAGGAGCTTCCTCAAGGACTACCACCTATCCGAGGAATAGAACATCGAATTGACTTTATTCTCCGTGCGACCATTCCAAACCGTCCAACTTATCAGAGTAATCTTGAAGAGACGAAGGAGTTACAAAGACAGGTTGACAAATTATTGGGAAAAGGGTTCGTAAGAGAAAGTACGAGTCCATGTGCAGTTCCGGTGATCCTAGTGCCCAAAAAGGATGGGAAATGACAGATGTGCATCGATTGTCGAGCGGTAAATAATATTACGGTAAAATATCGACACTCAATTTCTTGTTTAGATGACATGTTAGATGAATTGCATGGGTCTTGCATATTTTCTAAAATTGATTTAAAAAGTGGTTATCATCAAATTAGAATGCAAGAGGGTGATGAATGGAAAACGACTTTTAAAACTAAATATTGTCTTTATGAGTGGTTAGTGTTACCTTTTGGTTTAATTAATGCACCCAACACTTTTATAAGGTTAATGAACTATATTTTGCGTCCATTCATTGGGAAATTTTTAGTATTTTATTTTGATGATATCTTGATTTATAGCAAAAACTTGGAAGATCATGCATTACATTTAAAATTTGTTTAAGATGTACTTAGGAAAGAAAACTTATTTGCTAACATGGAAAAATGCACGTTTTGTTCGGATAGAATTATTTTTCTTAGCTTTGTTGTGAGTTTCACAGGGAGTCCAAGTTGTTGAGGAGAAAGTCCGAGCGATCCGAGATTGGCCGAGTCCTACAAATGTGAGTTAAGTGAGAAGCTTCCACGAACTCGCAAGTTTCTACCGACATTTTGTTCAGAGTTTCGGTGAGATTACAACACCATTGACCGATGTCATCAAGAAAAGTGTGGGCTTTAAGTGGGGTGATGAACAAGAAAAAGCATTTAATTTAATTAAGCATTTAATTTGATTTAGGGATTGGAGCTGTTTTGATGCAAGAAGGAAAACCAGCGGCATATTTCAGCAAAAAGTTGAGTGGGGTAGCTTTGAATTATCCTACTTATGATAAGGAGATGTACGCTTTGGTTAGGGCTTTGGAGACATGGCAACATTACTTGTGGCCCAAGGAGTTTGTGATCCACACCAATCATAAATCACTGAAATATTTGAAGGGGCAACACAAGTTGAACAAGAGACAATCGCGATGGATGGAGTTTATTGAGACATTCCAATATGTCATTCAATATAAGCAAGGTAAAGAGAATGTTGTTGCTGATGCTTTATCTCGAAGGTATATGTTGTTAAATACTCTTGATATGAAATTACTTGGTTTTGAAAGAATCAAAGACCTATATGTTAATGACCTTGATTTCAATGAAGAGTTTTGTAACGTCCCCAAATTCGGGTCCCAAATCACCACAGATCTGGTATACTATTTCTATAATTATTGTGGAAGATATAAATATAAATTGTTTATATAATAAATATTACACACTAACTCCAAGGTTGAGAACCTTCACTTATACACAATTTAATATCCTATTTAACATACAATGTTATTATAATACATTACTATTACACATCTAGCTGCACACATAGTCCCAAGCTGAACCTGACTTTGACTTTTCCTTGTATTTAACGTATTCACGTTAATCTACAATGTTTATCATGATATAAAAAGGGTGAGCAACAAGTTTTCCCAACAAGTATAAGTTTAGTTAAGGATATATCATGATTGAAAGAATTTGAATAATAGGCTGGCTATGCTCAACAATATAAAGATTGTGAACTAGCAGGAATCAAATTTCATAACTAAACGATCAAGACGATATGAATATATATCAATAATGAACATGAACAAAAATAATTGGACTAGATAGTAATGAAGGTGATCAGCCTTTCATACCCGATGAACACATACAATATGCACAGAGTGCGAATCAATAATTTAAAGACGTGATTATCAATAATGATTAACCACAAACACAATTAAAAGAACAACTCGAGGTTGAGTTAGAGAACTTGCCTTTACTGTTGATTACCGTTACACAACCTATATAGCTTTGACTGAAGACCTAATATTAATAATATTGATCTGCAAGTTAGAATAATATCATCATAGTATAAAATAACCTAAAAACATAACACATAATCCTATCAATCTATACAACACGTAAGACTTAGCATCAAGTCAGACTATTACAGTCTAAGTTAAATTCGATACAATTTTGACATCCCGACGGCCTAGTCGGACAATTCAAGAGCCTATTATCTATAAGACTCTGTCTAAACTTGTTCACATATATTTTAGATTATTTATTATCAGTCAAAATATTTTTCACAAGCTCATAATAATTTTCAGATAATTATTACCATTTATCATGATTTTTCAATCATTAATATCGTATTTATATAATTTAAATACCACATAATTCCTTTATCATTAATATTTATTTAATACTAAATAATAATGAAAATCATAACATAATATTATAATATATTTATAATATATCAAAGTATTTTTAATACTTAAAATCATATTTATATGATTTTTAAGCGATTAAATCCATTATCCAGATAATTGCTATTAATATTAAAATATTAATATTTTCATGAAAAAATATCAAAAGTTATATTTTATAACTTAAAATATTTTTATAACACTTAAATTATTTTTATATAATTTTTAAATCATTAATTCTATTTTTCTACAATTTATTTAATACATTTATTAAATAAATTACTTACCATTAATATTAATTAATTAATGAAATTCATCACATAATATTAAAAGTCATTAGAAATAACTTCAAATATTTTCTAACACTATAATATAATTTAAAATGATTTTCATGTATTAAAATCATTTTAAATAATTTATTTAATATTATAATTAAATAAATTAAATACCATTATTATTCCAAAAATATTAAATATTTATGAAATATATTCAAAATTATTAGAAACCCATTTTTAGGCTTTAAAATAATTTTTAGGAATTTATTATGTATTTTTAATAATTAAAAACTATTTTTTTCTATTTATTTAATAAAATAACTAATTTTTAGAAATTAAGTGTCACTAAAGGGCCTATAGCTGACGTAAGCAAATCGCATATAGGTGTTCTTGAGTGTTCTTCACCAAACCCAGAAATTCATGGCCCATGATCAGAGTACCTACATTGACTAAGTATAAATCTATGTTGCTTATGTTTGTGGGCGGTTTGATGTGTTAAACATGTAGTATCGATGCAATACTACAATAACAAACCAATTTCAGGTCCAAACAACAACACATCAATGAGATATTAGCCAATTAAAACCTTGTCAGAAGTTGTTCTTCATTTCTGGGTTTTCCAGAAATGACGAACAATTCATAGTGCCTACTTTGAGCCCTTAAATCTCTGCTTTCTGGGCTCACTTTGTATGATCTAATGGTTCTATCTTGTAGTTCGGATGGCAAGGAACATTTATATATTAACAGATCATCATAACAATATCACAAGCACAAGATTCAAACCAGTCAAACCTTGTCAGAGAAAACGGGCCTTGAAGAATCTAGGTTTTCCAGATTTGTTCTTCAGGCAGATTGGTCAACCTACTTTGACCACGATTATTTTTCGATCCTGATCATGATCTGAGTGATATAAAGGCATTATTGTGTAGTCCTCATGACAAGCTACAACTATCAAACAACAACATGGCCTAAACACTAATATACAACAAGATCTGAGGCTCAGAAAATGTTGTCAGACGAAATCTGGGTTTCTGGGTTGCCCAGAAACTCAGTTTTCGTGAATGGTCATCGAGGTTTGACTGCTTATAACTTGCAATATAGACACGATCTGACCCTGATTCAAGTTGCAGATCATTGTCCACATGGCAAAGAACAATTGTATAACTTTAAACACAACAAAGCATTAACAGAGAAGGATCTAAAGCCTCAAACATTTACTTGTCAGACAACACATGAAGGTTCAAGAACAGTTTCTAAAAATGCTATTTTCATGCATATAAGTGTTATAGATCTATGATCTAACAACCCAGATCACTAAAAGACACCATCTAACACATATCTAACCAATCACTAACAACATTAACACAAAATTTTAAGGATTTTGAAATTTAAGGTTTATACCTCATTCATGTTTTGATCTTGAATCTGATCATCATGATCTATTCTTGGCTTGCTAATGACTTGATTTAGTACTGATACACTTCATAATTTTGTGGGTATAGAGAGAGAAGGAGTTGGTTTAGTGTAAGGATGCAAATGAACTTTGTTTTTTGATTTTCTCTCTTTAATCTATAAAAGGTATGATAAAATGAATGTTGGCTGATAAAATAGCTGGAATATCTGATGTTTTCGAGCACATGGTCAACATATTAGGTCACCAACTCATTATTTTGGCAAGATTTGTACACTACCCAAAAAAAGAATATAGAAAGGGTATTCTAGACATTTTGCTATCCATTTTAATGGCATACTTGTAATCTTAACCAACCCTTAGGGTTTAACCCTTAGTACCCTTAGGGTTTAACCCTTAGGGTTTAACCCTAAGGTTTCACAATTGCTTTACTAGGATTTCTTATTAGGCTAAAAATAGAAATTTAAGCTTTCAAAAATGTAATTTAGGGTTTTCTAATTACATTAGGTTTTCTAATCACATTGAACTTGGAAATTAAGTTCAAAATTTACAAATTATCATAAAGTTTGCTAAATTAGCAATTAGGGTTCCTAATTTAGCAATTAGGATTTCCAATTAGAAATTAGGGTTTCTAATTTTGCAATTAAGGTTTTCTAGTTAATCAATTAGGGTTATTCCCTAATTAAGTTTGTAATTAATACACTTAAGCCTTATACTAGCATTTGAATTCCCAAGTTAGGGTTTTCGTAATCCGAATTAGGGTTTCAAATTCCCAGAATCTGAAATTAGGGTTTTCAGAGCCGGCATTAGGGTTTCTTATTTTATCATTAAGGTTTTTTAACTGAACGTTGATGTTCTAATATAATATTAGGGTTTAACACTGATATAATTTATCTGGTCAACCATTGACCCTTAATCACAAATTGTACACATGTATGAGCATATACACAAAACATATAAACTTATATACTTAACCCTAGTAATCTTTACCAAAAGATTTTAAATCCACCAAAATCCTTCACAACATTTTGAAATCCTTAAAATTCCATCACAGAAATATCAAATCCATTCACTTATTTTCTGTCTAGGTTTATTATTCAACCTCTAATCCATCATTTAAGATTTAAATAATTTTCTAAATTCTCAGGTTTTCACATTCACCCCTTTTTCTAAGAATTTCGTACTCGAAATTCAACTTACACCTTATGCTATGCACCATTCACCATTCATACACAGCATCACATGCTCCCAATACATCCCTCACAAGAGTAAAAGTTTTCAAAATAGTGCTGAGGAGTTATATAGACTATTGTCTGTCATTTTTGAAAAGGTTATATAGAAATTCATCCACTTAAAACCATCATATACTTAGAGACAGCGTGGGGTAATTAGCTTCGATATGCCCTATCTTGCCAAGCAAATCTTGCTTGTTGGAATAATTTTTCCCCGTTCCTCCTATCTCATCCGCCTTAGGCGCACAAAAATTTCTTACCTTAGTCTTTATCGGAATCCACACCAAAACAATTTGGTTCGGGAAAATTTTTAAAGAACGCTTAGAGTTTTCATAAACGTTGGTCTAGCCGAATCAAATAGTTTAGACTCATATCAATAATCAATTTTAAACGAAATATTAAGGTATAGCCAAAACCCCATTAGCAAATTAAAATTTTGAAAATAGTTTGAAAATGACGTCATGATGTCGTATTATATTAACAGCCCGTTTGAGGATGCCGTCATTATATGACTTTGTCATAACACATCATATAATAGTGGAATAATAATTTTAGATCGAATTCAACACTAAGTATTTCTGTATTTACAACTCCATCAACTTTTTATCATCTCTGCACCAGGTTACATGGTACATAAGTGATAAATAAAATACATTTTGATATTTTAAATCATTTTCGTCTACCCGAAACAATTAGCATAAACTATTCTTTAAACCGTTCAAAAATCATTGCAAATCTGTTTTATCATCTCAACAAGTAACGAGGTGTCAATGGCCCGAAGTCCACACTTACACAATAGTCACCAGGATTTGAGAATAAAAATTCATTTTCAAAAGCACATAGTGCGTATTTAGCTTGATGTCCAAAAAGTTTGAAGTCTAGCATAGCTAGGAGTTTTGGAAAACCAATGTCCACTAATGATCAATTGCTTAAACAGTCTATCTATTCCTATTATCCTCAATACTCCATTCACACAAAACTATACCCAATTCATCGAACTTACCACACTTATGAGATTAGAAACTTTTCACAATCATATGAGTTTAAGAACTTGTCCTAGTCAGACCTTTGACGTCCATTCGCTGAGGGGTTCATAAACATTTTATATAATCATGAGTCACGAACATTCCATAAGTATGAGTTTTAAGAACTCGTACTTAACCTGATATTCTCTACCTATACCCTACCTATTTGTTATACACCTGAGAAAAGAATCACCTTCTCAACAAGCATATATCAAATAGCGCGACACAAACATTTCAATGATTATCAGTACCAGAAACTAAGTGGTTTTTACACCACGTACAATTCCCTGCCCATAATAAGGAATCATACAACTCAGCTGCTGACATGAGTCCTCAATTGAAATCCCCACCTAATCTTAGCTCCCTTCTCAATACGAATTTTATTCAACTCGTATTCATAATCCTTTCAGGAATCTGTACCAATTTATAGTACCACTGACACACAGCAATCTTACTGTAAACTTTTCAATCATTTGATTGATTCTGTTCCCTGTTATAACTTTATCAGATCACGGGGTGATCTCATCGTATATATTATGATATATTTCTAGGCTATGATCGTTTTATTTTACGATCTCCTATCCCTGTACCTTTAGTCTTTTAGACTCTATCTATCCACCATTACTGTTCACCTTTATTATCAGAGTTAGGGAACTCCGTGTGTTTACAACCCGCCGAGATTCGTCTTTGAATCTTACCGACTTACTAACTCTATTTGAGTTAGACCTAATCCTAATCACTGCAGTTATTGGTCTCAGGTAACCCTACCTAAGGTTCATAACCAACAGCTCTGATACCAACTATAACGTCCCCAAATCTGGGTCCCAAATCACCACGGATTTGGTATACTATTTTTATTATTATTGCGAAAGATATAAACATAAATTGTTTATACAATAAACATCACACACTAACCCCAAGGTTGAGAACCTTCACTTATACATAATTAAATATCCTATCTAATATACAATGTTATTATAATACATTACTATTACACATCTAGCTACACATATAGTCCCAAGATGAACCTGACTTCGACTTTTCCTTGTATCTGACGTATTCGCCTTAATCTACAATGTTTATCATGATATAGAAAGGGTGAGCAACAAGTTTGCCCAGCAAATATAAGTTTAATTGAGGATATATCATAATTGAAAGAATTTGAATAATAGGCTGGCTACGCTCAACAATATAAAGATTGTGAACTAGCAGGAATCAAATTTCATAACTCATCAGACGATATGAATATATATCAATAATGAACATGAACAACAATAACTGGACCAGATGGTAATGAAGGTGATAAGCCTTTCTTACCTGATGAACACATAACATATGCACAGAGTGCGAATCAATAATTCATAGACGTGATTATCAGTAATGATTAACCACAAGCACAATTGAAAGAACAACTCGATGTAGAGTTAGAGAACTTGCCTGTACCGTTGATTACCGTTATGCAGCCTATATAGCTTTAACTGAAGACCTAATATTAATAATATTGATCTCCATGTTAGAATAATATCATCACAGTATAAAATAACCTAAACACATAACACATAACCCTATTAGTCTATAAAGCACATAAGACTTAGCATCAAGTCAGACTATTGTAGTCTGAGTTGAATTTGGTACAATTCTGACATTCTGACGGCCTAGTCGGACAATTCACGAGCCTATTATCTATAAGACTCTGTATAAACTGGTTCACATATATTTTAGATTATTTATTATTAGTCAAAATATTTTTCATAAACTCGTAATAATTTTCAGATAATTATTACCATTTATCATGATTTTTTTAATCATTAATATCGTATTTATATAATTTAAATATCATATAATTCCTTTATCATTAATATTTATTTAATATTAAATATTAATAAAAATCATAACATAATATTATAATATATCAAAGTATTTTTAATACTTAAAATCATATTTATATGATTTTTAAGCGATTAAATCCATTATCGATAATTGCTATTAATATTAAAATATTAATATTTTCATGACAAAATATCAAAAGTTATATTTTATAACTTAAAATATTTTTTAACACTTAAATTATTTTATATGATTTTTAAATCATTAATTCTATTTTCCATAATTTATTTAATATATTTATTAAATAAATTAATTACCATTAATATTAATTAATTAATGAAATTCATCACATAATATTAAAAGTCATTAGAAATAACTTAAAATATTTTCTAACACCATAATATAATTTAAAATGATTTTTCATGTATTAAAATCATTTTAAATAATTTATTTAATATTATAATTAAATAAATTAAATACCATTATTATTCCAAAAATATTAAATATTTATGAAATATTCAAAATTATTAAAACCCATTTTAGGCTTTAAAATAATTTTTAGGAATTTATTATGTATTTTTAATAATTAAAAACTATTTTTTTCTATTTATTTAATAAAATAACTAATTTTTAGAAATTAAGTGTCACTAAAGGGCCCTATAGCGACAGAACTGTCGCTATAGATGTTCTTGAGTGTTCTTCGCCAAACCCAGAAATTCATGGCCCATGATCAGAGTACCTACTTTGACCAAGTCTAAATCTTTGTTGCTTATGTTTCTTGGCAAGTTGATGTGTTAAACATGTAGTATCGATGCAATACTACAATAACAAACCAATTTCAGGTCCAAACAACAACACATTAATGAGATATTAGCCAATTAAAACCTTGTCAAAAGCTGTTCTTCATTTCTGGGTTTTCCAGAAATGAAGAACAGTTCATAGTGCCTACTTTGAGCCCTTAAATCTTTGCTTTCTGTGCTTACTTTGTATGATCTAATGGTTCTATCTTGTAGTTCGGATGGCAGGGAACATTTATATATTATCAGATCTTCATAACAATATCACAAGCACAAGATTCAAACCAGTCAAACCTTGTTAGAGAAAACGGGCCTTGAAGAATCTGGGTTTTCCAGATTTGTTCTTCAGGCAGATTGGTCAACCTACTTTGACCACGATTATTTTCGATCCTTATCATGATCCGAGTGATATAAAGGCATTATTGTGTAATCCTCATGACAGGCTACAATTATCAAACAACAACATGGCCTAAAAACTAATATACAACAAGATCTGAGGCTCGGAAAATGTTGTCAAACGAAATCTGGGTTTCTGGGTTGCCCAGAAACTCAGTTTTCGTGAACGATCAACGAGGTTTGACTGCTTATAACTTGTAATATAGACACGAGTTGACCCTGATTCAAGTTGCAGATCATTGTCCACATGGCAAAGAACAATTGTATAACTTTAAACACAACAAAGCATTAACATAGAAGGATCTAAAGCCTCTGACATTTGCTTGTCAGACAACACATGAAGGTTCAAGAATAGTTTCTAAAAATGCTATTTTCGTGCATATAAGTGTTATAGATCTATGATCTAACAACCCAGATCACTAAAAGACACCATCTAACACATATCTAACCAATCACTAACAACATTAACACAAAATTTTAAGGATTTTGAAATTTAAGGTTTATACCTCATTAATGCTTTGATCTTGAATCTGATCATCATGATCTATTCTTGGCTTGCTAATGACTTGATTTAGTACTGATACACTTCATAATTTCGTGGGTATAGAGAGAGAAGGAGTTGGTTGAGTGTAAGAATGCAAATGAAATTTATTTTCTGATTTTCTCTCTCTTTAATCTATAAAAGGTGTGACGACCCCAAAATAGGTCCATTCCATCCAACCCATTCTGAGTCGCCAAATACATGGTACAGAAACAACTACAACTTTATTATCACAACAATAAAACTGCGAGTTTAAATACAAATATTATCTTCTAGACAATATTTATACTCAAATAAATCCTCATCACATTTATTGATACATTATTTTACAATAATGGCGAGGACTACTAAACAACTCTCTCTAGAACCTTCATTCCATACCAGACTAGTACTATTACATTCTCGCCTCCCGAGAAGAAAAATGAAACAACAAGGAAAAGGGTGAGCTCAACTAGCCCAAGAAGAATGTTATGACTAAGATAATATACAACAAATTATCGTTAGTCTCCAATGAGGAAAAATCGATAGAATACAATAGAAGAGTTACGTAGAGAATGAAATCTACTATAATCTATGAATTTAACGATCCATCATCAATATTTTATCCCAGTAACATCAATCAATATTCATCTCAAATCAAATATTCATCTTTGCACTCTGAAGCCAAAGATATTCATCAATCGGTCATGTTCATCTCAACACATTCATCTTTGCACTTAAGGCCAAAGATATTCATCGATCGGTCATGTTCATTTAAACACCGCTCATCTTTGCACTATGGGCCAAAGATATTCTTCAGAAATCATTCATCTTTGCACTACATGCCAAAGATATTCATCAGTCGGTCATGTTCATTTAAACACCGCTTCATCTTTGCACTACAGGCCAAAGATATTCTTGAAATCATTCATCTTTACACTACTGTGCCAAAGATATTCAATAATATCATCATTTAAGACCGAGGATGATGAAAAAATATTTTAAAGAATGAATCCAAAGTGAAACAAAATGTCAAGGATTAAGGATTCATACTTGTTTTATCCACGTCCAAAATACCTCAAAAATAATCATAGTGGTGTAAAATTCAAGAATGATCAAAACATGGATACAATCAAAGCTAGTATCCGAATAGATATTTTAGACAAAAAAAAAATTTTCATTTTTAATTGAATAATGCCGTATTCGTGAATAGTGCAGATATCGTGAATAGTCTCAGATACGTGAATAGTAACTCCGACACCAAAAGATAGAAATTCCACAAAAAAACATTTTCACGCTTCATGAATAGTACTCGTAAATAGTAACTCGTGAATAGTAACTCATGAATAGTAACTCGTGAATAGTAACTCATGAATAGTAACCCCATACATGAAAGAGTTCCAAATTTGATAAAAAGTTCAACTAATATTTCAAAGATAATGATATTGAAGAAATAATATCATTTGAGAAGAAAATAACATCCCTTACCTCAAAGAATCAGGACTTCGGAAGGAAAGATCGGAAGTGATGCTGAATGAAACTTGTACTGAACAACAACTCTCAAAGTATCTAAATACTCACAAAATACGCTCAATAATATAGAGAGAAAGAGAAAACTTTGTTTACGGTGTGATTTTCAATTCTAACTTAGCCCTCTATTTATAGGAAAATGTTATTCACCAAGGCAGACTTGACTGCTACACGATGGCTTTTACTCGCTACTATTGCCACCCACCACATTTGAAATAAAATTCAGCACATTTTTCACCAACCACAAGTGGGGCCCACTCAATTCTAGAATTTTCCACCAAAATCAATTATAAACCTAATTTCCGAATCAAACATCTCTCAAAATTTATAACAAATCATTCGTTTCATTTTAACGGTTCAAAATTTGTGGACATATACTCAACTTATATATGTATAACATATCCAAAAATTACAACGATCCAACGGTCGGATTAAATATTATAACTCACACAATAAAGCTATAATAACACCGATTTGATCTTTTAATACCTCCAATCCGGACAAAATACAAATAAAACATCTCAAAGATTAATTCCTTCATTAATAACCACATAAATAAATCCATCATTTATATTCATATAAAATAAATATTTCCTTATCATATGAATCAATAATTAATTATTCACAAATAATATTATGTAATCACAATTATGACAACCAAAGGTAGTTCCGAGAAAGAGGGGCTTTCAATAAGGATCTCTCTCTTCTTTGGCCGCAATTAGGTGACCAAACCTCTCCTTAGATGTAACTTTCTAGACATTGCCAATAATGTTATCTAATAATATTATTCAAATAATATGAATTATTGATCCGATAATGGGAAATATTGTGCGTTGACAATTATTGAACAACAATAATATAAAATATCAACGCAAGAATTATTGAATCAATAAAATAAAATATTGAGCAAGAACTCTTGTGAAAATTATTGAGTAGTGCCATATTACGTGCATTTAATCAATAATTCAACAATCTTTCGCAATACTGGTGTGCTCATTGTGCAACCACAGCAGTATTCACGTATTTTAACCACCGGGTATTCCAATGCCTTAACGGTAATAACTACGCTCGTTATTTTTAACCAACTTATATTTGTCGTTTTCCTCATCCAATCGCTTTCATTATGGGCCCACACACGGTCAGCGCTACCGTCGCATACGAATATTCCCTGAAGCGATTTAATATTCCACGACCAAACGAATATTCTATAACCACTTGCTTATTTTGAAATATTTGCGTATTTAACCCTTAACTATCCACATTAATCAAATCAACCCTTACTATTTCAAAATAATAAATAAAGGAAATTCCTTTTATTTAAAAAATTTCGGGGTCTTACAACCTCCCTCCTTATGAAATTTCGTCCTCGAAATTGACGTAGACGATACTGGTGTTTGAAAAGGTAAAGATACCTCGCTTTCATTTTCGTTTCCAACTCCTGTGTCATTTCCTCAATAGCATGCTTTCTCCACAAAACTTTAACTTATGGTATAACCCGGTACATAGGTCATGTTCTTTCCTCTACAAAATCTTGATGGTACCTCGTGACGTTAAGTCTTGGCTATCTCGTCCGGTTTCTAACTCAATGACGTGTTTCGGGTCATCCACATATTTACGTAACATCGACACGTGAAAAGCGTTATGAACACGCGTCATACTTGGTGGTAAAACAGTCTATAGGCCACAGTTCCTATTCGATCGAGAATTTCAAATGGATTAATAAATCGAAGGTTTGAGCTTTCCTCACCTCACCGATTCTCGCTTTTAAAATAACAACTTCTTGCACCTCCTTCTTCAAATTCATCACCTCAAATTGTGTAGCTTGAAGCGGCTTTAACTTTATCGATTAAAAGTCGATTATACTCAGTATATCATCACGTATCAGTATATCATCACGTGGGTACCTAGAGTTTTCATCTCCATCTCTATTATTTGTATATTATACGAAATGAGTCTTTGACAATATTGTACTCGTACTTGTATACGATCTTCTACTCAACACGTCAGGTACCACGTTCGCTTTTCCAGGATGGCATGGTCAGAACGTGTGTTGAAATGAGTCTCCTCTTGAGTTCTTCGAAGCTCTTCCCACATTCCTTTCTCCATTCGAATTTTGTATCTCTACGAGTCAGCTGCGATAATGAAATAGCGATTCGAGAATATCCTTCAACGAATCTCCGATAATAACCAACTAAGCCTAGAAAGCTACGTATTTCGATTACCGACTTAGGTTGTTCTCAACTGTGACTCATATCCCAACCTTGGATAACACGTTACAATGACACCTATCAGTTTACTATCGCATCGAATATGGTGTCCCCCACGGAGAGTGCGGGCGGTGCATTCCACAAAGGAAGTCACAAGATAAAGGCTCATGTACCAAATTCTATAGTTGAATTTTAACTCCTCGAAGTTCAATAGAGCCATTCGATATGAGATTTTAGAAATGAGTTTTTTGTAGGGTTCAAAGTCGATACAAAATTTAATATCGGTCTTTGGGAGTAAGCCAATAAATTCTTTGAAATACGTCGGGGGAAAATCAATAACAACAAGAATATTATTCAAATCGACGTGTCTTTATTCAAATCCATAACATGGACTAAGAAAACTTGACATCCGTAATAAACGAATGACTTCATGGCTTGATATGAAAATGTTTGACTACAATGGTTTGATTGCTTGAATTGAATAACAAAGTTGCTTAGGAATATGAAAACTAACAACCTTACAAAAGCAATCAATTTTGGCATGATGAGTAGTTAACCAATCAATCCCCAAAAGCAAGTATCTTTAAAGAGATAAGGTCAATGGTAAGGTAATGGTGCCAACTTGAATCAAACAAGATTTTTTAAACAACGGATGTAATGAAAGTTTTCCTAATGGAGTCTCCATAAATAGGTCAAAGTCTAATTTCTCCGTAGTCAGTCAAGTTCAAACGTTGAGCGCAAGCAAGAGAGATAAAAGAATGGGTAGAACAGGGTATCTAGTAAGGTATAAACTTCGTAAGAATTTATAATTAACTAACCCTGCTAACTTCGTTCGGATTCCTCAGATATTTTTGACCGGTCACGACAAACGCTCTTCCGAGAATCGTTGTCTTTGACTTTACGGGACATCCTTTTGAGTTACCATTCCCATTTGGACTGGTTTCGATATCGTCATAATCTCGAAAGCGATATGTCCTTCTTTTCCACAATTATAACATACCTTAAACTGTTGTGGGCGGTTTAATGATATGTCCCTCTTTCCGCATTTGTAACATGTCTGACCGGTGGTCTTTCTCCTCCTTGAAACCGGTTGCATCTTTGGCGCCGACGTCTTCACATGGTCGTTGTTGAATCTCCTCTTTTAAAATCTCCTCCCAACTCGCTTCTTCTATTTTCATGGCCACGATTACCACCGGAGTGGTTACCGCCTTTGTCCGTATTCTTCTTTCTCCACCGGTTATCGTTATTACGATGATCGCTATCTCAGTATAATCCTCGGTTATGGACCCTCGGTGAAGCGTACTCGTTATCTCGCTTCTAACAATCGAGCCCCCGCTGACAACATCTGAATAGAGAGAAAATTTATGAGAAATGAGATCTTGACGTATCTGGGTTTCAAACCTCTCAAAACATCCCGTCATCGTTCCTCATTCTCCACCAAATGAGGTGCAAACTCGGATAACTCCGCAAACTTCGCCTCGTCTTTGGGACACCGCCATGTTATTACGCTCCAATCTAATAAACTCCACTTCCTTCATACGACGTAATACTTTCGTGGAAGTACTTGTCATTGAACTATTTCTGAAACTTCTCCCCAAGACATGCCGAAAAGTGCAAAATTGAATGGGGTACGCTTCATGATTCCCACCGAAGAATCGCTTCGCCACGGAACATAAAAGTAGCGAATGGAACTTTTACGTTCCTTCGTGCATCCCAAGACATCGAATATCTTGGTAATTTGCTTGACCCATGTTTCCGCCATGATCGGATCTCGCTTTCCCTGCACTCGGTGGTCCCAACTCTTTGAAATCGTCATTTGTGACCACCCGTGAATTACTATCATTTCCTCCTATATTTTGAGCACGAGTCTCCTCGTCGATTTTGCATGAAGCGCAAAAAGCTTCTAAACATCCCCTCGTTCATCATCTCGCTTTCGGTGGTGTTATTCACGGAGGTACATTGCCACTGTTGCACGTTCTCCTCGTTGTTAAGTCATGCATCTCCACGGTCTCATTTACACCACTATTAATATTCTCAAATTCGACATTCTCAATTATCATTATAAAACAAGGGTTAATTAAATAAATTAACAAATCACATAATACCCTATATTATGACCAACCAACAATAAGCTTAGGTAGGACACACTAGCGAAGGATTTACGTCTGCCTCCCTCCTAGTTCTATTCCCCGATCTCCGCCAGAGATCATATCCCTAAGCTCGATATTAACCGTGATGACCCCAAAATAGGTCCATTCCATCTAACCCATTCTCGAGTCGCCAAATACATGGTACGTAAACAACTACAACTTTATTATCACAACAATAAAGCTGTGAGTTTAAATACAAATATTATCTTCTAGACAATATTTATACTCAAATAAATCCTCATCACATTTATTGATACATTATTTTACAATAATGGTGAGGACTACTAAACAACTCTCTCTAGAACCTTCATTTCCATACCCCGACTAGTACTCGCTACATTCTCGCCTCCCGAGAAGAAAAATGGAACAACAAGGAAAAGGGTGAGCTCAACTAGCCCAAAAGAAGAATGTTATGACTAAGATAATATACAACAACAAATTATCGTTAGTCTCCAACAGGAAAAATCGATAGAATACAATAGACAACAAGTTTTCGATCAATATTCGCATGTGAAATAATAATTCATAGAAGAGTTACGTGAGAGAATGAAATCTACTATAATCTATGAATTTAACGGTCCATCATCAATATTTTATCCACAGTAACATCAATCAATATTCATCTCAAATCAAATATTCATCTTTGCACTACAGCCAAAGATATTCATCAATCCATCATGTTCATCTCAACACTGCTCATCTTTGCACTAAAGGCCAAAGATATTCATCATCGATCATGTTCATTTAAACACCGCTCATCTTTGCACTCTGTGCCAAAGATATTCTTCAGAATCATTCATCTTTGCCTTCTACAAAGCCAAAGATATTCATCACAATAGTCATGTTCATTTAAACACCGCTCATCTTTGCACTACATGTGCCAAAGATATTCTTCAGAAATCATTCATCTTTGCACTACAGCCAAAGATATTCAATAATATCATCATTTAAGACCGAGGATGATGAAAAAATATTTTAAAGAACGAATACAAAGTGAAACAAAATGTCAAGGATTAAGGATTCATACTTGGTTTTATCCACGCCCAAAAATACCTCAAAAATAATCATAGTGGTGTAAAATTCAAGAATGATCAAAACATGGATACAATCAAAGCTAGTATCCGAATAGATATTTTAGATTTAAAAGAAAAATTTTCATTTTTAAATGAATAGTCAGTATTCGTGAATAGTGTCAGTATCGTGAATAAGTCGATACGTGAATAGTAACTCTGACACCAAAAGATAGAAATTCCATAAAAAACATTTTCACGCTTCATGAATAGTACTCGTGAATAGTAACTCGTGAATAGTAACTCATGAATAGTAACTCGTGAATAGTAACTCATGAATAGTAACCCGAGCATGAAAGAGTTCCAAATTTGATAAAAGTTCCAACCAATATTTCAAAGATAATGATATTGAAGAAATAATATCATTTGAGAAGAAAATAACATCCCTTACCTCAAAGAATCAAGACCGGGAAGGAAAGATCTAAGTGATTTGAATGAAACTTATCTTGAACAAAGAACTCTCAAAGTATCTAAATACTCACAAAATACGCTCAATAATATAGAGAAAGAGAGAAAACTTTGTTTTCGTGTGATTTTCAATTCTAACTTAGCCCTCTATTTATAGGAAAATGTTAGCCCGTCAAGCGAGACTTGACTGCAACACCGATGGCTTTACCTCGCTACTATTGCCACCCACCACATTTGAAATAAAATTCAGCACATTTTTTCACCAACCACAAGTGGGGCCCACTCAATTCTAGAATTTTCCACCAAAATCAATTATAAACCTAATTTAGAATCAAACATCTCTCAAAATTTATAACAAATCATTCGATTTCATTTTTAACGGTTCAAAATTTGTGGACATATACTCAACTTATATATGTATAACATATCCAAAAATTACAAACGATCCAGCGGTCGGATTAAATATTATAACTCACACAATAAAGCTATAATAACACCGATTTGATCTTTTAATACCTCCAATCCGACAAAATACAAATAAAACATCTCAAAGATTAATTCCTTCATTAATAACCACATAAATAAATCCATCATTTATATTCATATAAAATAAATATTTCCTTATCATATGAATCAATAATTAATTATTCACAAATAATATTACGTAATCACAATTATGACAACCCAGCCGTTCCTCAGAAAGAGGGGCTTTCAATAAGGATCTCTCATCATGCCGCAATTAGGTGACCAAACCTCTCCTTGATGTAACTTTCTAGACATTGCCAATAATGTTATCTAATAATATTATTCAAATAATATGAATTATTGATCCGATAATGGGAATATCATGTGCGTGACAATTATTGAACAACAATAATATAAAATATCAACGCAACAATTATTGAATCAATAAAATAAAATATCGAATAAAGAATTCATCGTGTGAAAATTATTGAGTAGTGCCATATTACGCATGACGAATCAATAATTCAACAATACTGCAGGCAATACTGCAAGTGTATCAGGCAACTAACCACGCAGTATCGTATTTTAACCATAGGGTATTCCAACAGTCTTAATTCAGAATAACTACTACCGTTATTTTTAACCAACTTATATTTGTCGTTTTCCTCATCCAATCGTGTTATGGGCCCACACATGGTCGCTACCGCCGCATTTAATATTCCCGACAAAGACGAATATTCCACGACCAAACGAATATTCTATAACCACTTGCTTATTTTGAAATATTTGCGTATTTAACCCTTAACTATCCACATTAATCAAATCAACCCTTACTATTTCAAAATAATAAATAAAGGAAATTCCTTTTTATTTAAAAAAATTTCGGGGTCTTACAAAAGGTATGATGAAATGAATGTTGGCTGATAAAATAGTTGGAATATCTGATGTTTTAGAGCACATGGTCAACATATTAGGTCACCAACTAATTATTTTGGCAAGATTTGTACACTACCTAAATAAATAATACAAAAAGGGTATTCTAGACATTTTGCTATCCATTTTAATGGCATACTTGTAATCTTAACCAACCCTTAGAGTTTAACCCTTAGTATCCTTAAGGTTTAACCCTTAGGGTTTAACCCTTAGGGTTTTCACAATTGCTTTACTAGGATTTCTTATTAGGCTAAAAATAGAAATTTAAGCTTTCAAAAATGTAATTTAGGGTTTTCTAATTACATTAGGTTTTCTAATCACATTGAACTTGGAAATTAAGTTCAAAATTTACAAATTAACATAAAGTTTGCTAAATTAGCAATTAGTGTTCGTAATTTAGTAATTAGGATTTCCAATTAGAAATTAGGGTTTCTAATTTTGCAATTAGGGTTTTCTGATTAATCAATTAGGGTTATTCCCTAATTAAGTTTATAATTAATACACTTAAGCCTTATACTAGTATTTGAATTCCCAAGTTAGGGTTTTTGTAATTCAAATTAGGGTTTCAAATTCTCGAAATCTGAAATTAGGGTTTTCAGAGCTAGTATTAGGGTTTCTTATCTTATCGTTAAGGTTTTCTAACTGAACGTTGACGTTCTAATATAATATTAGGGTTTAACGCTGATATAATTTATCTGGTCAACCCTTGACCCTTAACCACAAACTGTATACATGTATGACCATATACACAAAACATATACACTTATATACTTAACCCTAGTAATCTTTACCAAAAGATTTTAAATCCACCAAAATCCTTCACTTCATTTTGAAATCCTTAAAATTCCATTACAGAAATATCAAATCCATTCACTTATTTTCTGTCTAGGTTTATTATTCAACCTTTAATCCATCATTTAAGATTTAAATAATTTTCTAAATTCTCGGGTTGTCACAACTTTAAAACTTGTGAAAAGAATGTTGTACGTAAATACTTTAAAATGGATGGATATCTATTTTGTGAGAATAAATTGTGTATACGTGCAAGTTCTTTGCGTGAGTTATTGGTTATGAAATCACATGGGGGTGGTTTGACGGGACACTTTGCTGTTGATAAAACTTTGGCTGTTTTAAAAGAACATTTTTATTGGCCTCATATGAAACGAGACGTTGAAAGAATTTGTGATAGGTACATTATTTGTCGATAATCTAAATCTCGTGTTCAACCCCATGGACTTTACATGACATTGCCTATTTTTAATGAACCTTGGATTGATTTGTCAATGGACTTTGTGTTAGGTTTACCTAGGTCTAAGCATGGTAATGATTCTATATTTGTGATCGTGGATAGATTTTCAAAGATAGGCACATTTTATTCCATGTCACAAAACTGATGATGCATCTCATATAACTGATTTGTTTTTTAGGGAAATTGTACGATTGCATGGTATGCCTAGAACAATTGTTTCGGATTGTGATGCAAGTTTCTAAGCTATTTTTGGAAGACTTTGTGGTGCAAATTGGGAACTAAACTGTAATTTTCTACTACTTGTCACCCACAAACAGATGGTCAAACTGAAGTTATAAATAGAACTTTATCTGCTTTGTTGAGGGCTATCATTAGAAAGAATATCTGTAACGCCCCGAAATTCGGTCTATCTTCACACCCTGATTCCGTACGTCACGGTTCCATCTTCTTTAAAACATACATCATTATATAGTGAAATATAACAACATGCATTCTCAATTCTAAGGTTCTAATACCTTATAACCTCATTCATTACAAATAATGATAATTACATTATTCTTTACATCTTACACAAGTGACTTTCATTCGCCACCAAGGATACATAACAATTTATTAAACTAGACTATAGTTTAATTAAACTATTCTACATTACAAGTCTTCGCTTGATCTTCACGCTCATTCATCTAATGAATGGAACTTCTTCTGGATACCGATCACTTGATCTTTACGAGATCCTTAAGTCCTTCTACTCGTACGCTGAATTTTTTTTTTCATTTAAAGCAAGTGTGAGCATTCAACTGCTTAGCAAGTCATAGCAG
Source organism: Panax quinquefolius (assembly GCA_020205615.1). Taxonomy (NCBI): domain Eukaryota; kingdom Viridiplantae; phylum Streptophyta; class Magnoliopsida; order Apiales; family Araliaceae; genus Panax; species Panax quinquefolius. Next base: position 81,803,673 of record CM035154.1, on the reverse strand, counting down.
TTGAATAAACAACTTCAAGAATTCAAATATTCCTTTAGAACTTCCATAACCGAACAAAGGTTATGAAGCAGCTTGAATAGTAGGAATAATTTTGATTCCTATCATTTTAAAACATTAGTCACATTCACTTTGAAATAATTTCATTCTTCTACCTTTTTCATACACATCCTGTCCGGCTAGAGTCATTAGCACATACTAAACAATAATGGTTCATGTATAAACAGAACATTCTCATATTGAATAATTCAATCACAGAATAGTTCATCTCATAGAAACACCGAAGTGTTCAAATTGTGGCTCAAGGCCTCATACGTTCTACCACCTTGTACAAATATCACACATTCGCACATAGACAGAACTTCTCAAGTTCAACATCTGAGAAGTTTAAGAAACTAGCATTTATTTCAAATATGAATGAAGTTAGGAAACTTGCCTTACGCACAGCTACAACTTACAGTTTACGCTGAACTGCTCATTCCAATTCCTATATAGCACATAAGGAAATAACACATACACCAATTAGTCATATACTTGACTTTACACATTGGTTTACCTAAATTTACTTCTTTAGGGTTCGCGTTATTACAACAAAGTTTACGCGACCAACTTTCTTTACCGGTTTACGGCTTCATGACATACGAAGATGTCTTACTCATACGATCATCATCTTTGATGATTTACATTCTTATCTTTTTCTTATAACACTTCTAGGACTCATCACACGTCGTGTCTCTGCTAGTAGTCCATATGGTACTCTTGAGTGGTTTCCCACAAACAACGAACAAATAAGTTCCCGTCTCATCTACATTGTCTTTTACAGTGAGTTAGATCGGTTGCCAATTTTGTATATACCTCTGCTCTCTGAAGGAGTTGTTTAGCCCATCTCCCATATGTCAACCATCAAAGATTACGATTGTACCACAACCTAAACTTATCTTAACCTATCTGAACCATTAAGATTATAATGTTCGTTAAGTCAATTTCTCATTCCTTATGGCTTTTTGGCAACTAAGTGCCATACCTCAGGATTCATTCTTTATCGTCTAAGTCATACATTCTTTTGTATACTCAGAACGATCATTCAATATTAATTCTACGCATTCATAGCTGTAAGATCCCGAATTTTATGAAATGAAAGTATTTAATTTTCTTATAATTATTATTTTATTTAATAAATGGTTTAATTGATAAAAGGTTAAAGTTAAGGGTGATATGTGAAATTTTTTGCAAAGTAAGCAAGTTGATATAAAATATTCGTTTGGTCGGGGAATATTCTTTTTGTCAGGGAATATTCGTACGATGACACAATCTTTGATGGACCCCACAACGGAAGTATTGTCGTAGTTAGAAAACGACAGAAATATCTTTTATAAAAATAACGGCGAAAGTTTTACCATTAAACTGTTAAACTACCCGGTGGTAAAAGTATAGTAATACGCGTGGTTGCATAGTAGGACACGGTATTGATTATTGATGCTTACGTAAGAAGCCACTCAGTTTACTCAATTATTGCTACAGTAATTGCTGCATAGTATCTCACATTATTTGATTCAATTATTGTCACAGTATCATCCGCATAATATTTTATATTATTAAATCAATAATTGAGACAACAAAGTTATTCATATTATTATTTGCAATATTGACGATGTCTAGAAAGTTCTGTCGAGGAGAGGTTTGGTCACCTAATTGCACGCCAATAGGGAGAAATCCTTATCGGAAAGCCCCCTCTTTCCTAGGAATGATCTGGTTGATAAATATTGTGAGTTATAACATTAATGATGAATAATTGTTGAAGTATTAAGAATGTGTTTATTGAAAATAAGTGATTTACAAAAGTTAGAGGGGAATAATGCAAACTTGGAAAACTTTAGGGGTATTAAAGTGTAATAAGTTAAATCAATCTAGACCATTGATGGTTGTTTTAATATTAAATCAATCTGGACCGTCGGTGGTGGTTTTAATAGTAAATCAATCTGGACCATTAATGGTGGTTTTAAAAGTAAATCATTCTGGACCGTCGGTGGTGATTTTAAAAGTAAATCAATCTGGACCGTCGGTGGTGGTTTTAAAAGTAAATCAAGACCATCGGTGGTGGTTTTAATAGTAATCAATATGGACCGTCCGTTCTAATAGTGAATCAATCTGGACCGTTCGTGAATTAGTTACTATTTAGTCCATTCTCCTATAAATAGAAGCTTAATTCTTCTTTCATTCTCACCAATTCACTGAGATTCACAAGAGACACTATAGAGAGAGAAAGTATAGAGAGCAAGAAGAAGAGTATTCTGCTACTTCACTTTTGCAGTATCCAGCTTTCTACTAAGGTAAGGGGTATTATTTCTTTCGTATTCATAAGGAATACTATTTTTCACATTCATCCTTTAGTATGTCGGAATAACCTGTCTACGCGGATTACGTACCGTATAACAGGTGAAAATCCATTTGCAGTTTTCGTATATTAATTCTTTTCATATTCTTAAATCTAAACTTACTATGGTAAGTATTGCTTCTATAATCCTTGAAATTAGTGGACTATCCTTGAGTTTTGCGCTTCATCCAGTATCATTTTATTGGAATATTGATATGAACTTTCTTATTAAATATCAATATTTTCACCCAAAGTACTATTCACGGGGTACTATTCACGAGTTACTATTCACCCGGTTACTATTCACTATAATATTATTCACTCGGGTATTTGGGGCAATTTTCATGCCAGAGTACTATTCACGGGTTACTATTCACTATAATATTATTCACTCAGGTATTCGGGGCACTTTTCATGCCAGAGTACTATTCATGAGTTACTATTCACGGGTTACTATTCACCCGATTACTATTTACTCAAATATTGTTCACTCGGGTATTCGAGACACTTTTCATGCTGGGGTACTATTCACGAGTTACTATTTACGGGTTACTATTCACCCGATTACAATTCACTCAAATATTGTTCACTCGGGTATTTGGGGCACTTTTCATGTCAGGGTACTATTCACGAGGTACTATTTACCGAAAAATTTATTTCTTTTCTGTCCAAATTATTTTTGATACATTGATATTATTCTTGAATTTTACTCCACAAAGCAGTATCATGTTGAAAATTTGGACATTATTGAATTCTGGATAAATTAAATTATAAATCTTTAAAAATTTATCCTTTACTTTCTTTTAATTGAATTCTTATGTCATTGTCATCATCCTCATGCTTATATTGTGATGAAAGTCATCTTTGGCTTACGTGCATAGATGGACTGTTGATTGGTATGATTATGACCAGGGATAATTCGGTATAGTCATGACCATTGATGATTACACGAATAATTCTTGGCCTGTAGTGCAAGAATAATTTGTGGACGTGATACTAATGAATATCTTTGGCCCGTAGTGCAGGGATGATTCGATGATGTGATCTATTTATTAAGCTAAGTCTCAACAATAAAGTTAATGATAAACTTTTTAAATCATAGAATATAGTAGATATCATGATCTACTTGACTCTTCTAATGGATTGCTTGTTTCGCTGCAGTTAAATTTGTTTTCTATTATATTCTATCAGTTTAACATTGTTGAAGGCTAATGATAACTTATTCAGCATTATCTTAGTCATAATATTTCTTACTGGGCTAGTTGAGCTCACCTTTTACTTCTATTGTTCTCTTTAGGAAATGAGAACGAGTTTGGAACTAGTCTGGGGAAGCGAGTGACTACGAGAGATGGTGTTATAGTAGTCCTCACCGTTTCTTTAAAATAGTGTGCCAATAAATGTAATGAGGACTCTATTTGAGTTTGAATATTGTCTAGATGACAATATTCGTGTAAAAACTCTCATTTCATGTTGTATAATTAAGTTTGTATTTGTATTCAAGACCGTGTCTTTGGCGACCCAAGATGGGTGATGTATACCTATTTTGGGGCGCCATGGTTGGTATCAAAGCTTAGGATATGATCCCCGGCCGAGATGTGAGACAAGAACTAGGAGGGAGAGCCGGAAATTTCTTCGCTAGTATGACCTACCTAAGTTTATTTGGTATTTAATTGGTCACGAGTATAGGGGGATATGTGGCATGTCAATTAACCCTTGTTTTGTGGTAGTGTTTGAAAATGGCATCTAAAAATATCGAGATAAGCAATGAAGCACATGAGACCATTGAGTCACCAACGATCAATATCGAGGATAATGTGCAACAGGAAGATAATAATCCTCAGGTAAATAACAACACCGATCAAATGATGAACGATGGGATGTTCAGAGGCTTTATGTAATTCATGCAACATCAGACGCGAGTGGCTCCTGTTCAAAATGCAGGTGGAAACATTGGCAACTCTCAGATGGTCACTGCTAAGCAGTTCAAGGAGCTGGGACAACCGGAGTTTTTGGGAGAGCCAGACACACTTAAGGCGGAGACGTGGATAAAGCAGATCACCAAGATATTTGAAGTCTTGGGATGCTCTGAGGAGCAAAAGGTAGATATCTTGGGAGATATTCCAAGAGCTGTTCAATGACAAGTACTTTCCCGAAAGTATTCGTCACATGAAGGAGGTGGAGTTTATCAAGTTGGAACAAAACAATATGTCCGTGTCCCAGTACGAGGCTAAGTTGCCGAGTTGTCCCGGTTTGCATCCCATTTGGTTGATAATGAGGAGAGTATGACGCGAATGTTTCTGCGTGGTTTGAGACCCAAAATACGTCAATACCTCATTTCTCACAAATTGTGTTCGTATTCAGATGTTGTAAATAGAGCTCAGTTATTGGAGCGCGATAATGAGTCAACCCAACCAAGAGAGAGCAACCGGCAAGTCAATAATACCAATGGTTGCAGTCATCGAAGCGGTGACAACAAACGTGGAGGGAATCAACATGCCAGAAATGGTAACCACTTCAATGGTAATCATGGCCAAGATAATAGAAGAAATGATTTAAGTGGAAATTTCAAGAAGAGAAGATTTAACGATGACGGGAAGACGTCGACACCAGCACCAGCAAAAAAATCTAGAGGAGGAGAACGACCGCCAGTTAGATGCTACAGATGTAGAGAGGAGGGACATATAAGTTCAAACTGTCCACAGCCTTCAAAGGTATGTTTTAGTTGTGGAAAAGATGGTCACATAACTCGATTTTGTCCTGTAGCGAAATCAAGTCCAACTGGGATGGTGGCACCAAAGGCGGATACAGACAAAACAAAGTCGGTGATTTCAGGAAGAGCGTTTTTCGTGACTTCTCAAAAAGCGAGTAACCCGAACGAAGTTAGCACGGGTTAGTTAATTATAAATTCTTGCAAAGTCTATACCTTATTAGATACCGGTTCTACCCACTCTTTTATTTCTCCTACTTGCGCTCAACGTTTAAATTTAACTACGGAGAAATTAGGGTTTGACTTATTGGTTGAAACTCCATTAGGAGAAACCTTCGTTACCTCCACTGTTTATAAATCTTGTTTGATTCAAATTGACACTTTCACAATACGTGTCGATCTTATCTCTTTGAAAATACTTGCATTCGATGTGATTTTAGAAATTGATTGGTTGACTACTCATCATGCTAAAATTGATTGCTTTCGTAAGGTTGTTAGCTTTCATATTCCTAACCAACCTATTATGCGAATTCAAGCAACCAAGCCACTAAAGTCAATCATTGTCATATCAAGCCATAAAGCTATTCGTTTATTAAAAAACGGATGTCAAGCTTTCTTAGCCATGTCACGGATTTAAACAAAAATACGTCAGTCTTGAATGATATTTCTATTGTTAATAAATTTCTTGACGTATATCCCGAAGAACTGAAAGTAATATGCACACAAGCCAATCATGTTTGATGATAAAGCATATACTTTGTAACAATCTTATTCATTTATTAATAAAAAGTATTAATTTATTAAAGGCTTTTAATTATCTACATGATGCTGTTTTATAATATGTGATAAACCCATAGTTTTAAGCAATGCTTTTAGAATAATGATGACGATCATTCTAATGAGATCTAAATTCTTAGAAAGCTTACAAACTAAAATAGTTCCCAATCGTTGGATTACTAAATTGGGGATTAGTGAATCCGGATAGATTGATACATACGTTGCTTGCTCATTGGATGAGGATGATTGATCTCATGATCATTTGTGTGGAGACACTAAAGCAAGTATGTAGGTGCTTATTAGAGAATAAGTTCACTGAACGTGACTCGCTAAGGAATACCTAATGGAGTTTTACTTGACTGTCAATAGGAATTCTCAGTAGTGATAGTAGAGACAAGTAATCCTTGGACTTGAGATCATCATAGTATCTTGTGTATGATGAGTTATACTTTGACTTATTCCTTAAGACCCTTAGGGTATATCAAAGGGTATGCTTGGGTATAATAAGTTGTACATGGAGATAATGTATGATCAATAAAGAATCTACCACTTCTAATAAAAAGAAGAAATGTCCTATGTGATTCGATAAATGACAACCCAAAGAGTCCTTGGTTAAGGCGAATGAAATTAGAAAGGAGTTTCTAATTTGCATTATTTTGAGTCAGTGCATTTAAGGATCGAAATACATATAATTAAATAAAATAAGACTTGTGGTAATTCCATGTCTTATATTTAATTGGGACATTGTATGGTGGAAGGATTGAATCAGACTCAGTAACTATTTACTCAAAGGTTCTTTAATGATTAATGTTGAAATCTATATTATCCGGAAAGTCGTTGATCGCTAGGGGAGGCTTATCCCTATGTAGAATAAATATTATTTATTTAAATAAATTAATTGTTTAATTTATTTATTTAAATAAGATTAGAATTGTTCTAATTGATTTATTCACAATAGGTTTAATATGGAGAACCTAAAGGGTCACACCATAAAAGGAAGAATAATTATTTAAGAAGTTAATGGCATAATCGTAATAATATGTTATGTATATTTAATTTAATCTATGGTGATAGAATAAATTAAATAACTTAATATTTATTATTTAATATTTTAGAAATATTAAATATAAATTAATAAGAGGAGTCTTATTAATATTATTACAATTATTATTATTTTAATTTCTAAAAGAGTTTAGGAATTAATTTAATATAAGTACTCTCATTTATTCCTAATTAGATTAGGAAGGGAAATTAGTTAAAGGAGTTTAATTAATTATCCCTAATAAGATTAGAGAGCTTAATTAATTAAAAGAATTTAATTAATTAAATAAAACCCAATTCCTTAATTGTTAAGATGGGTTGCCCACATCTATAAATAAGAGGAGTCTTATTATGGGTGGTGTGGGTTGTTGACTTTAACAACATACGTAATTCCAATAGTTGGGAGAGTACGCCTTTTCTATAGAGATAGAAAAACTAGGGTTTAGCCAAACACCCTATCTTCTTAAATCATTATTATTCCTTGGTGGATCACCTCTAGAGGCCAAACATATGGGTGGCTAACGTTGATCAAAGCAAGGAACAAAACCCCGGTGGATTCAAGTTGAACGCGAAAGGATTTGGAGGTGAACTTGTACCTGAGGAAGCTCGATCTTCAAGGGTATGATTTTATTCTTTATCTTTTCGTTTAATTAATAATTATGCATAAAGGGTGATCCGGGTATATGGTTTGTAAATTTTTTAAACTCGATTTTTACACGCTTCGCATTATTTTGCAATTTGATCGCGTTCATGAATATTATTAAACTCAATAAGTGGCATCGTGAGCCAAACCTTTATGCTAATTATTAATTATTTTAATTTGATATGTATATTGATATGTGTTTTGAACAATTTAATTGGGCATAATTTTATTGTATAAAATTTATTAAAAAAAATAAATAAATAAAAATATGTCGCGACTCATTTGTGATTCCATGTAATGATTTAAAAGGCTACTGAGGATTTTTTTTCATAAGGAATCCTAAAAAAGTCGGCAACACTAAATCAAGGTTCAAAGAGGATTCTTTTTTTTGTTAAGTGGATTTTGTAAGCATGTTATGTGTCTTAAAATAAAAAAATAAAAAAATAAAAACGTTAAGCATTCAAGTCTTTTTTTTTTTAACAGATTATATATATATATATATATATATATATATATATATATAATGTTATGATTAACAAGTTTTTTGAAGATGCACGGAAATCTAGGCAACATGTTTCTGAAAAAAAAAATTTCCCAACTTTGATTACCAAGGTTTATATATATATTATTATTATTATATATATAGATATATAATTGTTATATATATATTCTCCAAAAATAATTTTATAATTAAAATAAAAGTTTATTTTAATCTTAAAATAAAAGTTTATTTTATTATTAAAATAAAAAGATTTATTTTAATTTTAAAATTAAATTTCATGCTAACTAATTAGAGTTGGAATTGGATTCCATGATAACTAATTGGAGTTGAAATTGGATTCTATTTTCCTTAAATAAAAGAGTTTATTTTAATATGAAATTAGATTTCATATTATTCAAAATAAAAAGGTTTATTTGTGAATAGGAAAGTGAATCCATGTTTCCTTAAATAAAGGAGTTTATTTAGATATGAAATAGGATTTCATATTATTCAAAATAAAAGAGTTTATTTGTGAATAGGAAAGAAAATCCGTATTTCCTTAAATAAAGAAGTTTATTTAGATATGGAATAAGATTTCATATTATTCAAAATAAAGGAGTTTATTTGTGAATAGGAAAGATAATCCGTGTTTCCTTTAATAAAAGATTTTTTTTTACATGAAATTGGATTCCATAATTAATTAAAATAAAAGAGTTTATTTTAATTAAATTTTTTTTATATATGGAATTGGATTCCATAATTAATTAAAATAAAGGAGTTTATTTTGATTAAAATTTTGATTAAAATAAAATAGTTTATTTTATTCAAAATTGGATAAATTAAAATAAAATAGTTTTATTTTGATTTAAATTTGGATTAAAATAAAGGAGTTTATTTTGATTCAAAAATAGATTTTATACTAACTAAATTTGCCCATTAAATGATATCAATATATATATATTAAATGTTTATTATTTATAAGATGAATGTTATTTATTGATACATATGGTGATGTGTATGATAATAAATGGGATTGATTATGGATTATTGACCAATGCGATTGGATTTTATTTTAGTTGGATGCATGAATGTATGGGATTTATTAAATGGGGTCTCACAGATTTTCGCCTTCTCTAATTTTTCTTAATGTAAATTCTATCTTTCTCCTATGTACTTCCCCTTGACTGCTGATCAAGGTTTCTATTTTATTTTAAAATAGTTATGTAATAGGAATAGTTAGAATTAATTTTTTTAAAAAATTAGAGATCAAGGAACAAGGAGCGCTAGAAGACCCGTTTGAAATAGAGCCCGGGTTTAAATGTAATAGTTATATTTAAATATTATTTCTTGCACCCCTAGGGTTTGACCTTTTGGTTCACTTGGTGGCTCTAGTGAACCAAACTAGAATAAAAGTCCATAATCAATCCAGGTAGAATATAGTATTCTATATGCGCATGCTTATACTATATATATTATATATTATGCAAACATGCTTCGCATGTTAATTAATATGACGCGTATTTTATATATATGTGTGCATGCGCGCTAAACAAGATGAGACAAATTAATAACAAACCCCTCAATTTTTATATTAAGTCCTAAGCGTTCAAAGATATTTGGAATATCGAACGTCGCTTTCTAACATGATAAAATTAATAGAGTATTAAATATTTAATATGAGTTTGTTGTGTCACCACAAGGCAAGTATTAAGTATTTAAGATGTTAATTTATCACATTTGATGCTTATAAAGAAAATTGAACAATATTGTTTTGTTGTGTCACCACAAGGATGATATTTTTCTTTTTTGAATATATGGAGTGCTAGGTTTGGACTTAACTTGGATAATTTTGATTCGGATGTGCCACCACTTGATCAAAATAATCTAAGAGGCAAAAGAAAAGGAGTCAGATAGTTGATGTAATTGACAAAAGTTGTCTACCTATTTATTTATATATAGTTTGTTGTGTCACCACAAGGCTATATACATTTGAAATGAGATCCTTATTCTCACTAGCAAATCTTTAATTAGATTTTGCCGAACTATATAAGTGAGGGTAATATAGTTTGATGAAAATAGTGGGAGATACCAATTTAAAAACAGACCTAATTTATTTTGGTAATTAATAAAAGAATGTATGTTAAAATGTTGTTAATTACAAATTCATTTACAGAATTTTACAATGTCTAAAATTACTATCACTGCGAAGCATATTAGATACTAAATTAACCAGACCGAATTAAACGGATTGGTTAAGGAATTTGAGAATAGTTCTCATAGCTGAAATGATATCTTATGTCCTTAATACGCCTATCCCTGCAATGGTTGCAGACAATGCCTCTGAGGAAGAGATTGCTACTTTTAGAAAGTGGCAAGATGATGCACAGTTGGCTTAATGCATCATGCTCGCATCCATGAGAAACGAGCTTCAGCGTCAGCCTGAAACTATGGATACTTCTACTATACTCCTGCACATCAAGTAGTTGATGGTGAGGAAAGTAGATGACAGATAGATATCGAGATATCTAAGGAGCTCTTCCGATCTAGAATGGCCAATGGCACTATAAATACAGCATAAAAGTCCTAAACATTATCAATTTGATTGATCAATTAGGATAACAGTTTTGTCATGGATGGAGAGTTGAGCTAAGATTTGATCTTGCACTCACTCCAGGACTCCTTTCATTAATTGTTGTGAATTTTTCATATGAACAAGCTAGATATCGCCTCATTGATTTGCTTAACATGTTGAAAAATGTTGAGAGTCACTTTCCAACCAAGAAAGACCATGTCTTCTTGGTAGGGGCCAAAGGATCTTCCGAAAAGAAGAACGATTCAAAGAAGGTAAAATGTAAATGCGTAAACAAAGGATAATAAGAACAAAAGCGATATGGATGGCAAAGGAGTTTGCTACCACCGCAATAAGCCTGGACATTTGGAAAAAAAGCGCAAGAAGCATCTTGCAGAGGCTAAACAAAAGAAGCTTAGTGAAGTTTGATTTATAAATACAAATTTGTTCATGATTTAAAATAATTTTTTTTCTTTAAGTCAATGTTCTACTTGGGTATTGGATACCAACTTTGGTTATCATAAATGTAGATTTATGAAAGGACCAAATGCAGTAGAAAGCTAAACAAATATAAGTAATCCTATAAAGGGAAATATAGCAAAGGTTGCCATATTAGCCATAGAAACTTATAGTTTAGAAATGCCTACTACGCAAATCTATTAAGTCAATAAGTTGTTATTGTATTCCAGTTCTTGTTAAAAATATTATTTCCATTTTATTGTTGGACAATGAAATCTTTGGTATTATAATTAAGAACAATTGTTGTTCTATTTATAATAATAATGTTTTGTATAGAATCGGAATATTACTTAATAAATTTTGTATACTTGACTTACATGAAAATAATTTTGCAAATTGAACAAACTAGTATAAGAAAAGGAGATGATCATTCAAAGAGTTAAATATGTGTATTTGCTAAAATACAAGTGTGAATTATATGAAAAGGTTCTAAGAATTCAGAAGTGAAACAAATTGGCAAAGTATTAAGATTCTTTGATTAGATCAAGGAATAAATACTTGTGCAATAAGTTTCTAGATCATCTCAAATGGTTTTCTCATAATGGACACATCCCGATACTGTAATAATTGATTGATGTATCCGAATGAAAAATCGTACCTTGTTGGACATGATGCGGTCCATAATGATTTTACCGACATTTCAAAGATCCCTCAGGGTCATGTCCTAGAAATGGTTGATATCTACAAAAGGTAACCTCAAAATCCCACCCAAGACTCCATAAAAGTTATGGATAGGAGGATTCCTAATCTTAAGTATGTTAAGATAAGGGTTGTCCAACTTATGTGAAAAGGTTTCAAAGGATAAGCTTGGGATAAGATTTGACAAATACAGATTTGTGGGACATCCTAAAGTAAGTTTAGGGTAAATGTTCTATAATTCTACTTAGCAAAAGGTGTTTATTGCGAAACACGCTTCCTTCTAAGATAAAGGTGTTTATCAATGAAGGGGCTAGTGGGAAGATAATAGATCTTGAAAAGTTCAAGAACCACAAAACACTATAAGTCAAATAAGAGGAACCTATAGATAGACCTATTGTACCACAACCGAATCATAAATCTGGAATAGTACCGAAGATACCTAGGAGGTATGGATTCATCATGGATGATGATGATGAGGTACGCATCATAGAAGATGATGATTCAGAGAGTTACATACGATGAGGTAAGAGTTCTAGTGTGTACAAAAGGGTCAGTGGGAGCGTCGTGAAATTTCTAGTATTATATGTTGATATACTACGGATAAGGAATGACATACCAATGCTACAATCAGTAAAGATAAAGTTGTCTAAACATTCCTCCATGAATGATTTGGAAGAGTATCTTAATTGGGGATATAAATCTATATAGATAGATTTAAGAGGATGCTCGACTTGACCCAAGGAACGTATATTCATTTGATGCTAAAGTCGTTTAGCATGGCAAACTCAAGAGATGTCTCATGTCGATGAGCTATGGAGTGAATCTCTTAATAGTCCCCATAGACTCAAAAAAGAGAGATCGCATGAGTAACAATCATGTATGCAATAAAATGTACGAGACCTGATGTAGATCAGTCATATTATGGAGAAGTTCACTATGAGTCAGTGAAAAATATCTTAAAGTGCTTAACTTAAGCATTAAGGATGTGATCATATTCATGGTGGGTCTAAATTAAAACTAGAGGGCTTAACAGACTCAAGTTTTTCAGACATACACAAGATGAGTAAAAATCCACTTTAAGGTAAAGGGTTACCTTGAGCAAGGGTGCGATGAATGGAAAGGTTCCAAACAAAGAAAGAGTTCTTTGGTTTAGTGATAAAGACAAAGTATATAGCTATAAATGAAGCTGCAAGTTGATTGTTTGGATTAAAAGTTCATTACAGAACTAGGAATAGTTCCTAAGTCTCGTCTTGGATCTAAACATGTGTTGTGGCACTTTCATTTGATTATTAGAATCATTGAAAGATGGGAAATCACTATAGAGATGGTGGACTCTCAAGAACAACATTACATATCCATTAACTAAAGCTTATCCAACAGCAGGATAATCGTCACTTAGAGAAGAATAGTATAAGATACAATGGCGATTGGCTTTAGTGCAAGTGGGAGATTGAAAGTAGTATGCACACAAGCCAATCATGTTTGATGATAAAGCATATACTTTTTGTAACAATCTTATTCATTTATTAATAAAAAGTATTAATTTATTAAAGGCTTTTAATTATCTACATGATCTTTGTTTTATAATATGTGATAAACCCATAGTTTTAAGCAATGCTTTTAGAATAATGATGACGATCATTCTAATGAGATCTAAATTCTTAGAAAGCTTACAAACTAAAATAGTTCCCAATCGTTGGATTACTAAATTGGGGATTAGTGAATCCGGATAGATTGGTACATACGCTGCTTTGCTCATTGGATGAGGATGATTGATCTCACGATCATTTGTGTGGAGACACTAAAAGCAAGTATGTAGGTGCTTATTAGAGAATAAGTTCATCGAACGTGACTCGCTAAGGAATACCTAATGGAGTTTTACTTACTCGTCAATAGGAATTTCAGTAGTGATAGTAGTACAAGTAATCCTTGGACTTGAGATCATCATAGTATCTTGTGTATGATGAGTTATACTGACTTATTCCTTAAGACCCTTAGGGTATATCAAAGGGTATGCTTGGGTATAATAAGTTGTACATGGAGATAATGTATGATCAATAAAGAATCTACCACTTCTAATAAAAGAAGAGAAATGTCCTATGTGATTCGATAAATGACAACCCAAAGAGTCCTGGTTAAGGCGTAATGAAATTAGAAAGGAGTTTCTAATTTGCATTATTTGGAGTGCATTTAAGGATCGAAATACATATAATTAAATAAAATAAGACTTGACAAGAATTCCATGTCTTATATTTAATTGAGATATTGTATGGTGGAAGGATTGAATTGCATGCAGTAACTATTTACTCAAAGGTTCTTTAATGATTAATGTTGAAATCTATATTATCCGGAAAGTCGTTGATCGCTAGGAGGCTTATCCCTATTGTAGAATAAATATTATTTATTTAAATAAATTAATTGTTTAATTTATTTATTTAAATAAGATTAGAATTGTTCTAATTGATTTATTCACAACCTAGGTTTAATATGGAGAACCTAAAGGGTCACACCATAAAAGGAAGAATAATTATTTAAGAAGTTAATGGCATAATCGTAATAATATGTTATGTATATTTAATTTAATCTATGGTGATAGAATAAATTAAATAACTTAATATTTATTATTTAATATTTTAGAAATATTAAATATAAATTAATAAGAGGAGTCTTATTAATATTATTACAATTATTATTATTTTAATTTCTAAAAGAGTTTAGGAATTAATTTAATATAAGTACTCTCATTTATTCCTAATTAGATTAGGAAGGGAAATTAGTTAAAGGAGTTTAATTAATTATCCCTAATAAGATTAGGGAGCTTAATTAATTAAAAGAATTTAATTAATTAAATAAAACCCAATTCCTTAATTGTTAAGATGGGTTGCCCACATCTATAAATAAGAGGAGTCTTATTATGGGTGGTGTGGGTTGTTGACTTTAACAACATACGTAATTCCAATAGTTGGGAGAGTACGCCTTTTCTATAGAGATAGAAAAACTAGGGTTTAGCCAAACACCCTATCTTCTTGAATCATTATTATTCCTTGGTGGATCACCTCTAGAGGCCAAACATATGGGTGATCCGGGTATATGGTTTGTAAATTTTTTAAACTCTGATTTTTACACGCTTCCGCATTATTTTGCAATTTGATTGCGTTCATGAATATTACAAACTTAACAAGAACTTCCTAGCCTACCCCTAAAGCGTGAAATCAAATTTTGTATCGACCTTGAATACGATACAAAACCCTCAAATATTTCGTCTCCCAAAATGAACATAACATGCGTTGAATACGTTGGCTCGAGCTGTTGAAGATTACGACCATACCATTCAATATCATCGTGGAAGAGCGAATGTGGTAGCTGACGAGTTAAGTAGAAGATCGTAATCGATTACGAGTGTGATGTTGTTAACACAAAGACTCATTTTGTACGACTTATAAAAGATGGAGATAGAGTTAAAGACTTCAGGGACCCATGTGATGATGGCGAATATACGAGTAGAATTGACTTTAATTGATAAAGTTAAAGGTGTAGCTACAGACTCAGAGCTGATGAATGTGAAGAAGAAGGTTCAATAGGGCGTTATTCTAGAAGAAAGAATCGACGAAGAGAGGAAATCTCAACCCTTGATTTTATTGGTCTATTTGAAATCCTTGACCGAGTAGGAACTGTGATCTATAGACTTGATTTACCGCCAAGTATGTCGCGTGTTCATAACGTTTTTCACGTATCGATGTTACGTAAATATGTGGACGACTCAAACCACATTATTGAATTAGAACTAGATGAGATAACAGAAGATTTAACGTATGAGGAGATACCTGTTAAAATCTTGGATAAGAAGAAGCATATTCTATGCTCAAAGGTTATACCTCAAAGAGTTAGAATTTGATGAGGTATCCTCATCTCTTCGGCATACCAGGTACGTACGTAAATTTTGAGGGTGAAATTTCATAAGGAGGGGAGATTGTAAGACACCGAATTTTATGAAATGAAAGTATTTAATTTTCTTATAATTATTATTCTATTTAATAAATGGTTTAATTGATAAAAGGTTAAAGTTAAGGGTGATATGTAAAAATTTTTGCAAAGTAAGCAAGTTGATATAAAAAATTCGTTTGGTCGGGGAATATACTTTTTGTCAGGAAATATTTGTGCGATGACACAATCATTGGTGGACCCCACAATGGAAGTATTGTCTTAATTAGAAAATGACAGAAATATCTTTCATAAAAATAACGACAAAAGTTTTACCGTTAAACTGTTGAACTACCCGGTGGTAAAAGTACAGTAATACGCGTGGTTGCATAGTAGCACACGGTATTGATTATTGATGCTTACATAAGAAGCCACTCAGTTTACTCAATTATTGCTACAGTAATTGCTGCATAGTATCTCACGTTATTTGATTCAATTATTGTCACAGTATCATCTGCATAATATTTTATATTATTAAATCAATAATTGAGACAACAAAGTTATTCATATTATTATTTGCAATATTGACGATGTCTAGAAAGTTCTGTCGATGAGAGGTTTGGTCACTTAATTGCACACCAATAGGGAGAAATCTTTATCGAAAAGCCCCCTCTTTCCTAGGAATGATCTGGTTGTTAAATATTGTGAGTTATAATATTAATGATGAATAATTGTTGAAGTATTAAGAATGTGTTTATTGAAAATAAGTGATTTACAAAAGTTAGAGGGGACTAATGCAAACTTGGAAAACTTTAGGGGTACTAAAGTGTAATAAGTTAAATCAATCTAGACCATTGATGGTGGTTTTAATAGTAAATTAATCTGGACCGTCGGTGGTGGTTTTAATAGTAAATTAATCATCCTCATGCTTATATTGTGATGAAAGTCATCTGTGGCTTACGTGCATGGATGGATTGTTGATTGGTATGATTATGACCATGGATAATTCGGTATAGTCATGACCATTGATGATTACACGAATAATTCTTGGCCCGTAGTGAAAGAATAATTTGTGGACGTGATACTAATGAATATCCTTGGCCCGTAGTGCAGGGATGATTCGATGATGTGATCTATTTATTAAGCTAAGTCCCAGTAATAAAGTTAACGATAAACTTTTTAAATCATAGAAGATAGTAGATATCATGCTCTATTACGACTTTCTTGATAAATCATATCTTACTTAATACTTTCGTTATCCATTACATGAACCCCACATTCATTACTCTTTCTTAATGTCAAAGCCATACGATTCGTTGTATGCTAAGACCGATCGTTCATCGCAACAGCGTTGCGTTCACAGCGTTTATACACTTTACATTCATCTCTCATTACTACAACATAACATCAAAATGTTATTCATTAGCCTCGTCACTCAACTTCTAAGGAATCACAATTATAATAATCCCCCACGTTCGTTTTATCGCGACTACAGTCCCCGAATATCAGTTTTATAATTTACGTTTACATTCTTTATATTTTAATCCCGTTCAATCTTTCCGTTCAAACTTCATTAAAGGTTTAAATCACTTGTTTAAGTGTTACATTATGTGAACTATATGTTCATTATCTTCCCTTACACTTTCCCCAAGAGTTGAGTAATTAATAGTTCTTCTTCGGGTTTGTCGCCACTACTGTATGGCGTCTGGGCCCCTTCTTTATCTCCACGCTAAAATGAAACTATGCAAATTGCCTTCCTCCTGCTGGTCAAGGCGCGTGGCGCTACATTCAAGTCAGAGCTACAATGCGCGCCAAGCCTAAAACATTGAATTTTGTTTTCTAAGTGTTGCATTGGTTTGAGATATAAACTTCACAATCTCATAACTTATTCGTTATAACTCGGAACGAGGTCGTTCCAAAGCCATTTTCTTCCTTATCTTACGTACTTCAACTTTCTTCAGACAGAAATTCATCTTGAATCCATTAACATTCCATTTGATTGGCTTAATCTTCATCAATTGTTCATTTTATGTTATTAATGTTCTTCATTCGTTCATCCGTAATTCGGTCATCTGAACTCAGAACTTATTCGTTATTGAGTCCACGACTCACATTTTCTATATTCTCTTACATTCTTATGAAAACCTACACATTCAGGTTCATTTACATACTTTCTACTTCTCATTCGTCTTTTACAAAAAAAATTCCATAACTTCGTTATAGCTAAGGTTAATCCGTTCTTCATGAATGTTTCTACCGCTCCTAACCAAGCAATAACCAACTAAATTATACGTGATAGTTTTAAACTTGTCCATCAATAACAAATTATACTACGATGGTTTTAAATTTGTCCATCAACAACGTTCTTTGTGTTCTTCGCGTTCTTCGTTAATTCTTCATTTTTTTAATCAATATTGTGGTTACGATTTCACTTTTTCTTGGAATTCGGTGTTATAAAACACCATTCCTTACTAATTTCACTGAATCGTTCATATGATTCATTTAGATCATTCAAATTCATTACAAAACTAATACTTTCTTAAGAAATTTATAAACTAAACTTCTAATTCTTATTTCTTCTTTTTCTCATGATTTCAACCATATAAAAATCATTTTTAACATCTTTTACTTCTATTCTCATTAAGTTATGTTTTTAACATTGAAAACTTAAAGAAAATTTATGTAGAAGTTAGGTTTTCAATACCTTTCTTCTTTAATCTCCTTTTGTTGGACAAAGTTTGCACTCGGGCTAGCTTTTCCTCCTCCTTTTCCTCCTCGTCCAACTTCTCTCTCTCTCAAGTGTTGGTGATTTTCAAAATCACCAACAAATGAGTTAAGGCTCTCCTTTTATAGAAAACCAAGGCTAGGGGCAAAATAGTCATTTTGCCCCCAAAGTTACTATTCATACCTCCTTACTAAACCTTCTTACTTTTCACGAAGCTTCTCCTGGAAGCTTCGTGGTTCCCAGCTTTCGGGATTTGTCCGACAGTTTTAAAAACTGCGATTCTCAGAATCCAAATATTTTTGGATATTTCGTCTTTCCTCTACAGATTAACTTTTACGCATTCTTCGGATCTCCAAAAAATTGAAAAATACTTTTTAATGATAAGCATTTTCCTTCACGTTTTCCTTTAACGTAGTTAAACGAATGAAAAGTACATAATAGTACTTTTTGTTATTTTTATTTCGTCCGATTTCTTCACGTTTTTTGAAAAAAACTTTTATCAGCTTACTTAATTTTTCACGATATCTGGCTATTTTTCACTTTAATCGGTTCATGGTGACTAAACTGGAACCGATGAGGCTGAAATAGTTTAGATTTATTTAAAATCTAGTTCTTGTTTTAGCTTTTATACATATTGCTTTGTCATGTGTGCCTAGGAATCATGTGATCATAGATTCAGTTCCTGAATCTAGATTCGGTTCCCGTGATGGACATTTTCAACTGCCACCAGCTTGTAAATTATTCACGATGTTTGAATTTCCTTAGATGGCTCTCATGCCTACAAAGAGTTCGACGCTACTATGTATCTTATTTTCTTGAAGATGCTTCGCATCTCGAAAATAATAAAAAAATCAAGCCGAACAATTAATAACATGGAAGTATCAAAGGCCTCAATTACTATTAAGCATAAGGGTTTAAAAAACCTATTTTACAAAACATCATTGCCATATCTCGTTAAAATTAAACTTTTATACAAAAGGCAAACCCTTTATATATAGGTGCAAACGAGGCATAACACTACTTCCAAACAGTTTCACATAGACGTAATACACACACACACACATATTCAGATAAAAGTTTAAATTGAAAAAGAATGGTAACCGTGTTATCACGGAAGTCGAGGGGTGCCTAACACCTTCCCTCTACTTAATCAAGCTCCAGGACCCTAACAAATTTTAGTTTTGCCGACCAGTTAAACAATGTCACATCACTAGGTCTTTGTGCAAATCTTTTCTCGGTTGAGTTGGTGCAACCATTTAAAAATACCAACTGGCGACTCTTACAGTTAAATCGTTAACATATACATGTCGGACCTTTTCAAACTTATTTTTTCAATCAAATCTCACCTAACATGAGAACACCAAAAAATAAGAACAGAAATGGACAAATAAAAATCACGACGTCGATAATATATATATAAACTACGCGTCATATTAATTAACATGCGAAGCATGTTTGCATAATATATGTATATATATATATACATATATATATATATATATATATAGTATAAGCACGCACATATATAATACTATATTCTACCCAGATTGATTATGGAGTACTTTATTCTAGTTTGATTCACTAGAGCCACCAAGTGAACCAAAAGGTTAAACCTAGGATGTAAGAATTAAATTTAAATATAATTATTACATTTAAACTCGGGCTCCATTACAAACGGTTCTTCAAAACGCTCCTTGATCCTTGATCTCTAATTCTTCAAAATTAATTCTAACTATTTTCATTACAAAACTATTTAAAATAGATAGAAACCTTGATCAGCAGTCAAGGGGAAGTACATAGGAGGGAGATAGAATTTACATTAAGAAAAATTAGAGAAGACGAAGTATGAAGACCCCATTTAATAACATTCATACATTCATGCATTCAACTAAAATAAAATTCAATCACTTTGGTCAATAGTCCATAATCAATCTCATTTATTATCATACATATTAACATATTCATCAATAAATAACATTCATCTCATGAATAATAAACATTAAATATATACATTGATATCAATTTAATGGACAATTTTAATTAGCATATAATACAATTTTGAAACAAAATAAACTCTTTTATTTTTAATCAAAATTATAATAAATTTCTTTATTTTATTTTATCCAATTTTGAATAAAAATAAACTCCTTTATTTTTAATCAATTTTCCAATTAAAATAAACTCCTTTATTTTAATTAATAATGAATCCAATTTCAAGTACAAAATAAACTCCTTTATTTTAACTTAAAATTGCTAGAAAAATAAAATATGTTGAATCTTATTCCTTATTAAAATTAAACACCTTTAATTTTAGGAAACATGGAATCATATTCCATATGTGAATAAACTCCTTTATTATAGGAAACATGAAATTCAATTCTATATGTGAATAAACTCTTTTATTCAAACAAACGTGGAATCTAACACTAAGTTAATATAAAACCTTTTGAATAAACTCTTTTATTTAAACAAATGTGGAATCTAGTTCCAATTAAAATAAAACTTTTGAATAAACTATTTTATTGAAATAAATGTGAAATTCAATTTCAAGTTATTATAAAACTTTTGAATAAACTCTTTTATTCAAATAAACATGGATTCCAATTCCAATTAAAATAAACAACTTTATTTTAATCAAACTCCAATTCAAAATAAAATCCTTTATTTTTAATCTAGAATTACTGGAAAAAAATTTAATTTAAATTAAAATAAACCATTTATCTTAATAAAAATCAAAATACAAAATATATATATATATATATATATATATATATATGTTTTTTGAGTGGTATTGCCATGGCTGGCTAGCTAATGAACTAAGCATCAAAGCGTCATACGCCAATCTCTAGAATCTATTTTTTCAGTTCGTGAATTGTGTAGTTTTTCTCCAAAAACATGATTTATACTAATAATTATGCCCAAAAAATTTGTTCTAAACACATATCAACATACACATCGAATTCGAACAATTAATAATTCGCATAAAGGTTTAGCTCTTATACCACTGTTAGGTTTGTAAGATTTATGAACGCAATCAAATTGCACAAAGTAAGTGGAAGCATGGTAAAATAAAGTTTTAAAATTTAACAAACCATATACCCGGATCATCCTTTATGCATAATTATTAATTAAACGAAAAGATGAAGAACATGAATTATACCCTTGAAGATTCAATGTTCCTCAGGTACTAGTTCACCTCCAAATCCTTTTCGTGTTAAACTTGAATCCACTGGGTTTGATTCATTTCTTTGATCAATGTTAGCCACTCAAGTGTTTGGCCTCTAGAGGCGATCCACCAAGGAAAAAGAAAGATTCAAGAAGGAGGGTGGTTAGGTAAACCCTAGTTTTCTATCTCTATAGAAAAAGAGCGTACTCTCCAACAATTGAAATCACATATATTTGATATCTAATATAAGACTCCTCTTATAAAGATATCTGTTAACCCTTCTAATCTAATTAGAAAATAGGGTATTATTGAAAGTAGTATGCACACAAGCCAATCATGTTTGATGATAAAGCATATACTTTGTAACAATCTTATTCATTTATTAATAAAAAGTATTAATTTATTAAAGGCTTTTAATTATCTGCGATGATCTTTGTTTTATAATATGTGATAAACCCATAGTTTTAAGCAATGCTTTTAGAATAATGATGATGATCATTCTAATGAGATCTAAATTCTTCAAAAGCTTAAAACTAAAATAGTTCCCAATCATTGGATTACTAAATTGGGGATTAGTGAATCCAGGATAGATTGGTACATACGCTGTTTTTGCTTCATTGGATGAGGATGATTGATCTCATGATCATTTGTGTGGAGACACTAAAGCAAGTATGTAGGTGCTTATTAGAGAATAAGTTCACCTAACGCGTGGCTCGCTAAGGAATACCTAATGGAGTTTTATTTGCTCTGTCAATAGGAATTCTGTAGTGATAGTAGTACAAGTAATCCTTGGACTTGAGATCATCATAGTATCTTGTGTATGATGAGTTATACTTTGACTTATTCCTTAAGACCCCGAGGGTATATCAAAGGGTATGCTTGGGTATAATAAGTCGTATACATGGAGATAATGTATGATCAATAAAGAATCTACCACTTCTAATAAAAGAAGAGAAATGTCCTATGTGATTCGATAAATGACAACCCAAAGAGTCCTTGGTTAAGGCGTAATGAAATTAGAAAGGAGTTTCTAATTTGCATTATTTGAGTTGGGCATTTAAGAGTCGAAATACATATAATTAAATAAAATAAGACTTAACAAAGAATTCCATGTCTTATATTTAATTGGGACATGTATGGTGGAAGGATTGAATTGTCACAGAACTATTTACTCAAAGGTTCTTTAATGATTAATGTTGAAATCTATATTATCCGGAAAGTCGTTGATCGCTAGGGAGGCTTATCCCTATTGTAGAATAAATATTATTTAAATAAATTAATTGTTTAATTTATTTATTTAAATAAGATTAGAATTGTTCTAATTGATTTATTCACAACCAGGTTTAATATGGAGAACTATATAGGTCACTAATTATAAAAGGAAGAATAATTATTTAAGAAGTTAATGACATAATCGTAATAATATGTTATGTATATTTAATTTAATCTATGGTGATAGAATAAATTAAATAGCTTAATATTTATTATTTAATATTTTAGAAATATTAAATATAAATTAATAAGAGGAGTCTTATTAATATTATTACAATTATTATTATTTTAATTTCTAAAAGAGTTTAGGAATTAATTTAATATAAGTACTCTCATTTATTCCTAATAAGATTAGGAGGTTAAATTAATTAAAGGATTTTAATTAATTATCCCTAATAAGATTAGGAGCCTAATTAATTAAAAGAATTTAATTAATTAAATAAAACCCAATTTCTTAATTGTTAAGGAGAGTTGCCCACATCAATAAATAAGAGGAGTCTTATTATGGGTGGTGGGGGTTGTTGACTTTTTCAACAACGACATAATTCCAATTTGTTGGAGAGTACCCTTTTCTATAGAGATAGAAAACTAGGGTTTGAGCCAATACCCCTTCTTCTTGAATTTTCTTCTTCCTTGGTGGATCACCTCTAGAGGCCAAACATTTGGGTGGCTAACGTTGATCAAAGGAAGGAACCAAACCCGGTGGATTCAAGATTGAACGCGAAAGGATTTGGAGGTGAACTTGTACCTGAGGAAGCTCGATCTTCAAGGGTATGATTTATTCTTTATCTTTTCGTTTAATTAATAATTATGCATAAAGGTGATCCAAAGTATATGGTTTGTAAATTTTTTTTTAAACTCTGATTTTACACGCTTCCGCTTTATTTTGCAATTTGATTGCGCACATGAATATTACAAACCTAACAGTGGCATCAGAACCAAACCTTTATGCGAATTATTAGTTGTTCAGATTTGATATATATATTGATATGTGTTTAGAACAATTTTTTGGGCATAATTTTATTGTATAAAATTTATTAAAAAAAAAAAAGGGGACCGAAATATATATTTTTTTTTTGAAGCATGTGATTCTACATAAAAAAAAAAAAAAAAAAAAAAAAAAAACGTGGATGATTTCCGTTGAAATTGATTTCTTGGATTCAAAAGTGGTGGGTGGCCCACGTGAAACAAAACATGCCCAGGACAAATGTTACAGATGCCTTAAAAGATTAAAGCAAGGCACGTTTTTAATAAACTGTTGGCATAATAAAGATTACTACGGTATATGTTATATATATATAATATATATATATATATATATATAGTAATCTCTAATAATATATATATATATATATATATATATATATATAATATATGTTTTAATATATACGGATATTATATATATATATATATATATATATATTATACTTATTAATATAATATATATATATATATATATTAATTATTTTATAATTAAAATAAAAATTATTTTAATTTTAAAATAAAAGGTTTATTTTAATCTTAAAATAAAAAGGGTTTATTTTAATTTTAAAATTAGAATTTCATGCTAACTAATTAGAGTTGGAATTGGATTCCATGATAACTAATTGGAGTTGAAATGGGATTTTATTTTTCCTAAAATAAAGGAGTTTATTTGTGAATAGGAAGTAAATCCATCTTTCCTTAAATAAAGGAGTTTGTTTAAATATGAAATAAGATTTCATATTATTCAAAATAAAGGAGTTTATTTGTGAATAGGAAAGAATATCCGTGTTTCCTTTAATTAAAAATTTTTTTTACATGGAATTGGATTCATAATTAATTAAAATAAAAGAGTTTATTTTAATTAAATTTTTTTTTTTATATATATATATGGAATTGGATTCCATAATTAATTAAAATAAAGGAGTTTATTTTGATTAAAATTTTGATTAAAATAAAATAGTTTATTTTATTCAAAATTGGATAAATTAAAATAAAATAGTTTTATTTTGATTTAAATTTGGATTAAAATAAAGGAGTTTATTTTGATTCAAAAATAGATTTTATACTAACTAAATTTGCCCATTAAATGATATTAATATATATATTAAATGTTTATTATTCATGAGATGAATGTTATTTATTGATACATATGATGATGTGTATGATAATAAATGGGATTGATTATGGACTATTGACCAATGCGATTGGATTTTATTTTAGTTGGATGCATGAATGTATGGGTTTTATTAAATGGGGTCTCACGTACTGCGTCTTCTCTAATTTTTCTTAATGTAAATTCTATCTCCTCCTATGTACTTCCCTCGATCACGATCAAGGTTTCTATTTATTTTAAATAGTTTTGTAATAGGAATAGTTAGAATTAATTTTGAAGAATTAGAGATCAAGGATCAAAGAGCAAGGAGCGCTTGAAGACCCGTTTGTGATGGAGCCCCAAGTTTAAATGTAATAGTTATATTTAAATATTATTTCTTGCACCCTGGGGTTTGACCTTTTGGTTCACTTGGTGGCTCTAGTGAACCAAACTAGAATAAAAGTCCATAATCAATCCGTGTAGAATATAGTATTCTATATGTGCATGCTTATATTATATATATTATATATTATGCAAACACGCTTCGCATGTTTATTAATACGACGCGTATTTTATATATATATGTAAATGCGCGCTTAAACAAGATGAGACAAATTAATAACAAACCCTCAAAATTTTATATTAAGTCCTAAGCGCTCAAAGATATTTGGAATATCGAACGTCATTTTCTAGCATGATAAAATTAATAGAGTATTAAATATTTAATATGAGTTTGTTGTGTCACCACAAGGCAAGTATTAAGTATTTAAGATGTTAATTTATCACATTTGATGCTTATAAAGAAAATTGAACAATATTGTTTTGTTGTGTCACCACAAGGATGATATTTTTCTTTTTGAATATATGGAGTGCTAGTTGGACTTAACTTGGATAATTTTGATTCTTGGATGTGCCACCACTTGATCAAAATAATCTAAGAGGCAAAATACAAGGAGTCAGATAGTTGATGTAATTGACAAAAGTTGTCTACCTATTTATTTATATATAGTTTGTTGTGTCACCACAAGGCTATATACATTTGAAATGGGATCCTTATTCTCACTAGCGCAGATCTTTAATTAGATTTTGCCGAACTATATAAGTGAGGGTAATATAGTTTGAAGAAAATAGTGGGAGATACCAATTTAAAACAAGACCTAAATTATTTTGGTAATTAATAATAGAATGTATGTTAAAATGTTGTTAATTACAAATTCATTTACGTAATTTTACAATGTCTAAAATTACTATCATCGCGAAGCATATTAGATGCTAAATTAATCGTAATCAATTAAACGGATTGGTTAAGGAATTTGAGAATAGTTCTCATAGTCGAAAAGCTATCTTATGTCCTTAATACGCCTATCCTCGCAATGGTTGCGCATAATGCCTCGAGGAAGAGATTGCTACTTTTAGAAAGTGGCAAGATGATGATACCAATTGGCTTAATGCATCATGCTCGCATCCATGAGTAACGAGCTTCAGCGTCAGCATGAAACTATGGATGCACCTACTATATTCCTGCACAACAAGAAGTTGATGGTGAGGAAAGTAGGACTGATAGATATTAGATATCTAAGGAGCTCTTCCGATCTAGAATGGCCACCGCACTATAGTATGCATAAAAAGTTCTTAACATAATCAATTTGATTGATCAATTAGGACAACCGGTTTTGTCATGGATGGAGAGTTGAGCCAAGATTTGATCTTGCCCTCACTCCCAGGACTCCTTTCACAATTGTTGTGAATTTTTCATATGAACAAGCTAGATATCACTTTTACGATTTGCTTAACATGTTGAAAAATGTTGAGAGTCACTTTCCAACCAAGAAAAACCAAGTCTTAATGGTAGGGGCCAAAGGATCTTCTGAAAAGAAAAACGATTCAAAGAAGGTAAATAGAAAGGCGTAAACAAAGGATAATAAGAACAAAATCGACACGGATAGCAAAGAAGTTTGCTTCCACCGCAATAAGCCCTCGACATCGGAAAGAAAGCGCAAGAAGCATCTTGCAGAGGCTAACCAAAGAAGCTTAGTGAAGTTTCTACATAATACAATTTTTGTTCATGATTGAAATAAATTTTCTTTAAGTCAAGGTTCTACTTGGGTATTGGATACCGACTTTGGTTATCATAAATGTAGATTTATGAAGGACCAAGCAGAAGTAGAAAGCTAAACAAATATAAGTATTCCTATGTGTGGAAAATGAAGCAAAGGTCACGATATTAGCCGTATAAAACTTATAGTTTAGCAATGCTTCACGGAAAATCTATTAAGTCAATAAGTTGTTATTGTATTCTAGTTCTTGTTAGAAATATTATTTCTATTTTATTGTTGGACAATAAAATTTTTGGTATTATAATTAAGAACAATTGTTGTTCTATTTATAATAATAATGTTTTGTATAGAATCGGAATATTACTTAATGGATTTTGTATACTGACTTACATGAAAATAATTTTGCATATTGAACAAATTAGTATAAGAAAAGGAAATGATCATTCAAAGAGTTGAATGTGTGTATTTGCTGAAATACAAGTGTGAATTATTTGAAAGGTTCAAAGAATTTAAAAGTGAAACAAATTGGCAAGGTATTAAGATTCTTTGATTAGATCAAGGAATAAATACTTGTGAAATAAGTTTCTAGATCATCTTAAATGGTTTTTCATAATGGACGCCTCCTGATACGCAATAATTGATTGATGTATCTGAAAGGAAAATTTGTACCTTGTTGGACATGGTGCGGTCCATAATGATTTTACCGACATTCCAAAGATCCTTCAGGTTATGTCCCAGAAAATGGTCAGATATCTACGAAAATGGTAACCTCAAAATTCGGCCCCAAGACTCCATAAAAGTTATGGACAGGGAGGATTCCTAATCTTAAGTATGTTAAGATAAGGGGTTGTCCAACTTATGTGAAAAGGTTTCAATGGATAAGCTTGGGACAAAATTTGACAAATACAGATTTGTGGGACATCCTAAAATAAGTTTAGGGTATATGTTCTATAATCCTGCTTAGCAAAAGGTGTTTATTACGAAACACGCTGCCTTCTAAGATAAAGGTGTTTATCATTGAAGGGGCTAGTGGAAGGATTATAGATCTTGAAGAGTTCATGATCCACAAAACACCATAAGTCATTTAAGAGGAACCTGTAAATGGACCTATTGTACCACAACTGAATCGTAAATCTGGAATATTACCGAAGATACCTGGGAGATATGGATTCATCATGGATGATGATGATGAGGTACACATTATAGAAGATGATGATCCAGAGTTACATACGATGAGGTAAGAGTTCTAGTGTGTACAAAAGGGTCAGTGGGAGCGTTATGACATTTCTAGTATTTTATATTGATATACTACGGATAAGGAATAACATACCAATGCTACAATCAGTAAAGATAAAATTGTCTAAACATTCCTCCATGAATGATTTGGAAGAGTATCTTAATTGGGGATATAAATCTATATAGATAGATTTAAGAGGATGCTCGACTTAACCCAAGGAATGTATATTCATTTGATGCTAAAGTCGTTTAGCATGGCAAACTCCAAGAGATGTCTTATGTTGATGAGCCATGGAGTGTATCTCTCTTAATAGTCCCCACAGACTCGAAAAGAGAGGTCGCATGAGTGACTATCATGTATGCAATGAAATATACGAGACCCGATGTTGATCACCATATTCGAGAAGTTCACTATGAGTCGCTGAAAACATCTTAAAGTGCTTAATCGAAACTAAAGATGTGATTAAAATTTATGTTGGGTCTTAATTAAAACTAGAGGGCTTAACAGACTCAAGTTTTCGTACGCACAAGACGATTTACGAAAATCCACTTTAAGGTAAAGTGTTACCGAAGCGGTGGTGTAGTGAATTGGAAAGGTTCCAAACAAAGAAAGAGTTACTTGGTTTAGTGATAAAGACAAAGTATATAGCTATAAATGAAGTCGCAAGTTGATTGTTTGGATGATAAGTTCATTACGTAACTAGGAATAGTTCCTAAGTCTCATCTTGGATCTAAACATGTGTTGTGGCACTTTCATTTGATTATTAGAATCATTGAAAGATGGGAAATCACTATAGAGATAGTGGACTCTCATGAACAACATTACATATCCATTAATTAAAGCTTATCCAACAAAGCAGGATAATCGTCACTTTAGAAGAAGAGTATGAGATACCATGACGATTGGCTTTTTAGTGCAAGTGGAGATTGAAAGTAGTATGCACACAAGCCAATCATGTTTGATGATAAAGCATATACTTTGTAACAATCTTATTCATTTATTAATAAAAAGTATTAATTTATTAAAGGCTTTTAATTATCTCGCATGATCTTTGTTTTATAATATGTGATAAACCCATAGTTTTAAGCAATGCTTTTAGAATAATGATGATGATCATTCTAATGAGATCTAAATTCTTAGAAAGCTTAAAACTAAAATAGTTCCCAATCATTGGATTACTAAATTGGGGATTAGTGAATCAGGAGGATAGATTGGTACATACGTTGCTTGCTCATTGGATGAGGATGATTGATCTCATGATCATTTATGTGGAGACACTAAAGCAAGTATGTAGGTGCTTATTAGAGAATAAGTTCACTGAACGTGGCTCGCTAAGGAATACCTAATGGAGTTTTATTTGCCTGTCAATAGGAATTCCTGTAGTGATAGTAGTACAAGTAATCCTTGGACTTGAGATCATCATAGTATCTTGTGTATGATGAGTTATACTTTGACTTATTCCTTAAGACCCTGAGGGTATATCAAAGGGTATGCTTGGGTATAATAAGTTGTACATGGAGATAATGTATGATCAATAAAGAATCTACCACTTCTAATAAAAGAAGAGAAATGTCCTATGTGATTCGATAAATGACAACCCAAAGAGTCCTTGGTTAAGGCGTAATGAAATTAGAAAGGAGTTTCTAATTTGCATTATTTGAGTCATGCATTTAAGAGTCGAAATACATATAATTAAATAAAATAAGACTTGATAAAGAATTCCATGTCTTATATTTAATTGGGACATTGTATGGTGGAAGGATTGAATTTATAAGAACTATTTACTCAAAGGTTCTTTAATGATTAATGTTGAAATCTATATTATCCGGAAAGTCGTTGATCGCTAGGGAGGCTTATCCCTATTGTAGAATAAATATTATTTAAATAAATTAATTGTTTAATTTATTTATTTAAATAAGATTAGAATTGTTCTAATTGATTTATTCACAATAGGTTTAATATGGAGAACCTATAGGGTCACACCATAAAAGGAAGAATAATTATTTAAGAAGTTAATGGCATAATCGTAATAATATGTTATGTATATTTAATTTAATCTATGGTGATAGAATAAATTAAATAGCTTAATATTTATTATTTAATATTTTAGAAATATTAAATATAAATTAATAAGAGGAGTCTTATTAATATTATTACAATTATTATTATTTTAATTTCTAAAAGAGTTTAGGAATTAATTTAATATAAGTACTCTCATTTATTCCTAATAAGATTAGGAGGTTAAATTAATTAAAGGATTTTAATTAATTATCCCTAATAAGATTAGGGAGCCTAATTAATTAAAAGAATTTAATTAATTAAATAAAACCCAATTTCTTAATTGTTAAGGAGGGTTGCCCACATCAATAAATAAGAGGAGTCTTATTATGGGTGGTGGGGGTTGTTGACTTTTTCAACAACGACATAATTCCAATTTGTTGGAGAGTACCCTTTTCTATAGAGATAGAAAACTAGGGTTTGAGCCAATACCCCTTCTTCTTGAATTTTCTTCTTCCTTGGTGGATCACCTCTAGAGGCCAAACATTTGGGTGGCTAACGTTAATCAAAGGAAGGAACCAAACCCGGTGGATTCAAGATTGAACGCGAAAAGATTTGGAGGTGAACTTGTACCTGAGGAAGCTCGATCTTCAAGGGTATGATTTATTCTTTATCTTTTCGTTTAATTAATAATTATGCATAAAGGGTGATCCGGGTATATGGTTTGTAAATTTTTTTTTAAACTCTGATTTTACACGCTTCCGCTTTATTTTGCAATTTGATTGCGCACATGAATATTACAAACCTAACAATTATTTAATTAATTAAGCTCCCTAATCTTATTAGGGTTAATTAATTAAACTCTTTTAATTAATTTTACATCCTAATCTTATTAGGAATATAGAGAGTACTTTAGGTTCTCCATATTAAACTAGTTGTGAATAAATCAATTAGAACGATTCTATTCTTATTTAAATAAATAAATTAAACTAATGATTTATTTAAATAAATAATATTTATTCTACAATAGGGATAAGCCTCCCTAGCGATTAACGACTTTCCAGATAATATAGATTTCAACATTAATCATAAAAGAACCTTTGAGTAAAATAGTTACCGTACAATTCAATCATTCCACTATACAATGTCCCGATTAAATATAAGACATGGAATTATTGTCAAGTCTTATTTTATTTAATTATATGTATTTCAATTCTTAAATGCACAACTCCAAATAATGCAAATTAGAAACTCCTTTCTAATTTCATTATGCCTTAGCCAAGGACTACTAGGTTGTTATTTATTGAATCATATAGGACATTTTTCTTCTTTTACTATGGTAGATTCTTTATTAACCATACATTATCTCCATGTACAACTTATTATACCCAAGCATACCCTTTGATATACCCTAAGGGTCTTAAGGAATAAGTCAAAGTATAATTCATCATACACAAGATACTATGATGATTTCAAGTTCAAGGATCACTTGTACTACTATAACTATAGGAATTCTTATTGACATGCAAGTAAAACTCCATTAGGTGAATAACGAGCCACGGTCAGTGTACTTATTCTCCAATAAGCACCTACATACTTGCTTTAGTGTCTCCACACAAATGATCAGAAGATCAATCATCATCATCCAATGAGCAAGCAGCGTATGTACCAATCTATCCGGAATCACTAATCTCCAATTTAGTAATCCAACGATTGGGAACTATTTTAGTTTTTAAGCTTTCTAAGAATTTAGATCTCATTAGAATGATCATCAACATTATTCTAAAAGTTTTGCTTAAATCTATGGGGTTATCACATATTATAAAGCAACATCATGTAGATAATTAAAAGCCTTTAATAAATTAATACTTTTTATTAATAAATGAGTAAGATTGTTACAAAGTATATACTTTATCATCAAACATGATTGGCCAACTGACCACCACATTAACGTGGTTTAACCAGTTACAAAACATAGCAGTTATAAGGTCACAAGACCTTATTTGGCCAACTTTAATCTAGTTTCTGTCTAATTTATTTTTACAATTCTCTTATTATATGGTCCATTAGTCACACTTTCACTTAATTATTTAATATAAACTCCACTTTATTTAACAAATCATTACCCTTCTAATTTAATTATTTAATTAAATTAGAATATTTTCATTCCCTCACTATTATTACAATCGAATAAATTTTATTCCATAAATATTTCAACTAAAATATTTATTTTATTTGATAAATATTTTAATTATTTACTGAACCTCACAATCGTAATATATTAACATGTTACATTTATATGTAACATACATTACTCTCTCATTTTATTAAAACACGCTCTTAATAAAAATTTTATTCATATTTTAATTATTTTACATTAACTCACTATTTTGATTAAGTGAATTATTCACATTATTTATGAGATTTAAGTCATAATAAATTCCATCGTCACAATAATAATTAAATTATATTTTCTTATAATATAATTTTTACTTAATTAAATTAACTAATATTACTCGAGCTTAATTTCCTTCTTATAACAATTACATTTAATTTCTTCAATAGTTTAAATAACTATTAAACCACTTTTCCTAATACATGAATATATAATTCTCTTTACACCAAATCACATATTTCACAATATATAACACATATATACACATACTCAAAGTCAAAACATCTTCTAAAAATTCAAGGTTGTCACATCCTTCTCCCCTTATGTAATAACCATAAATTTTAAGTCACCTTATATGTGTGTACATTGTTGATATTTAAAACTTTGTGTTATATAGTGATTTAATATATAATAACATATGTGAAGTGGTGGATGACTCAATAAATATATATACTATAGTTATGGATATATACATTTATAGATTTCATTAAAAAATAAAGCTTCATAACCTAATTATACATTAGGTGAGACAACTAAATAACCTAAGGGTTATGGTAATAAGGAAAAGTTAGTATCTAATATGTATACTAACTTAAGTAGGTAATTTTGTTATTTCAAGTGACTTATAATTTTAAACCTATTACTAGTAAACCTAATTAGATTATGAGCTAAAGTGTAAGACCCCAACTTTTATGAATAAAGAATTATTTTTCTCGAAATATATTTTTGAATATTATGGTGTGGATATGATATAATGTTATTATTGTGGGTAATATTTATAAATTTTGCAAAGTAAGCAAGTTGTTATGAAATATTCGATTGGTCGGGGAATATTCATTTTAACAAGGAATATTCGTACGACGGCACAATCATTGGTCGACCCCACAACGGAAGTATTGTCGTAGTTAGAAAATGACAGAAATATCTTTTTATAAAAATAACGGCAAAAGTTATACCGTTAAACTGTTGAACTACTCGGTGGTAAAAGTACAGTAATACACGTGGTTGCATAGTAGCATACGGTATTGATTATTGATGCTTACGTGAAAAGTCACTCAGTTATACTCAATTATTGCTACAGTAATTGCTGCATAATATCTCACGTTATTTGATTCAATTATTGTCACAGTATTAATATTTTATATTATTAAATCAATAATTTAGACGACAAAGTTATTCATATTATTATTTACAATATTGACGATGTCTAAAAAGTTCTGTCAAGGAGAGGTTTGGTCACCTAATTGCGCGTCAATAGGGAGAAATCCTTATCGGAAAGCCCCCTCTTTCCTGGGAATGATCTGGGTGTTAAATATTGTGAGCAATAATATTAATGATAAATAATTATTAATAGATTAAAAATGTGTTTATTAAAGATAAATAATTTGTGGTAAATATTTATTCAATTTTTGATATAAATATAGGGATTGTTATGAGGTGTTTGTTGTAAGTTTGACATAGTATTCCTTGTGAAGATTTACTAATTTTATGGACCGTCGATGGTGGTTTTAATAGATAACCAATCTGGACCATTGATGGTGATTTTAATAGTTAATCAATCTGGGCCATTGATGGTGGTTATAATAGTAAATCAATCTAGACCATTGATGGTGGTTTAATAGTAAATCAATCTGGACCGTCGATGGTGGTTTTAATAGTAAATCAATCTGGACCGTCGGTGGTGGTTTTAAAAGTAAATCAATCTGGACCGCCGGTGGTGGTTTTAAAAGTAAATCAATCTGGACCGTCGGTTGTGGTTTTAATAGTAATCAATATGAACCGTATGTTCTAATAGTAAATCAATCTGGACCGTTCATGAATCAGTTACTATTTAGTCAATTCTCCTATAAATAGAAGTTTAATTCTTCTTTCATTCTCACCAATTCACTGAGATTCACAAGAGACACTATAGAGAGAAAAACTATAGAGAACAAGAAGAAGAGTATTCTGCTACTTCACTATTGCAGTATCCACTCTTCTACTAAAGTAAGGGATATTATTTGTTGTATTCGTAAGAGGTGCTATTTCTTTCGTATTCATAAGGAATACTATTTTTCGTATTCATCCTTTAATATGTCAGAATAACCTGTCTACACGGATTACGAACCGTATGACAGGTGAAAATTCATTTAAAATTTCGTATGTTATTTCTTTTCATATTCTTAAAATCTAAACTTATTGTGGTAAGTATTGCTTCTATAATCCTTTAAATTAGTGGAATATCCTTGAGTTTTGCGCTTCATCCAGTATCGTTTCATTAAAATATTGATCTGAACTTTCTTATTAAATATTAATATTTTTACCCAGAGTACTTGTGACGCCCCCAAAATTAGGTATACATCACCCATCTTGGGTCGCCACTTACATGGTACAGAATTTAAATACAACTTATTAACATAACTGTCGTGTACAATACGACATAAACTGTGAGTTTAAATACAAATATCGTCTACTAGATATTATACAAACTCGAAAAAAAAAAATCCTCATTACAATTATTATCACACTATTTCACGTAATAATGAGGACTACTAATGCTATCTTCGTGACCATCACTGCGTTTCCCGACTCGTCCCCGCCTATATTCTCATTTCCTGAATAGAACAGTGAAAGAAAGGGTGAGCTCAACTAGCCCAGTAAGAAATATTATGACTAAGATAATGCAGAATAAATTATCAATAGTCTTCAACAATGTTAAACTGATAAAATACAATAGACAACCAGTTTAACTGCAGCGGAATAAGCAATCCATTAAAAGAGTCAAGTATAAAATAAAGTCTACTATCTTTTAGGTTTTAAAAGGTTTTTCATCACTGTTATAGCTGAGACTCAGCTTTAATAAATATTCCACATCATCGAATCACCCCTGCACTACGGCCAAGGATATTCTTTAGTATCACGACCACAATTATTCATGCACTCATGTGCCAAGAATATTTGTGTATTCATTAATGGTCATGATCATGCCAACAATCGTCCACCAATGCACTACTACTAATCGAGGATTTTTATCACATCATTTGTAACATTACTACATGATTACACCGAATAGTCTCTTATTATAATCATACCAAGTCCATCTATGCACTCATGTGCCATGAGATGACTTTCAACGTAATATAAACATGAGGATGATGACAATAATATAAGAATTCAATAAAACAAGTTCAAGAATTATTTTATCCGTAAATTATTAACGTCCAAATTATCAACATGATATTGCTTTTGTAGAGTAAAATTCAAGAATGATCAGAAGAATATTTCCATGAAAAGATACTGGATGAAACGCAAATATCAAGGATATTCCACTAATTTCATGGAGTATAGAAGTCAAAGTTTTAACCAACTAGGTATAATAAAGAATAGAATAACAAAAGAAATCACCATGCATGCGATAGACCGCACAGGCAGGTTATTCCAACAGAATAATAAATAACGGAACCAGTCCCACAGTAAAACGCATGCATGTGATGTTCCAACAGAATAATAAAGAATGGAACCCAGTCCCACAGAAACACACACACAGCACAGGATGTTCCAATGTAATAATAATAAAAAGATTTTAACCAGTGTAGGTGTAAAACACATGCATGTGATGTTCCAACAGTAATAATAATAAAGAGCGGAAACTGTCAGGTGTAAAACACATGCATGGATGTTATTCGTTAATAATAATAAAGAGCGGAACCAGTCCGGTGTAAAAACACATGCATGTGATGTTCCAATGTAATAATAGAAGAATGTCACCAAGTATAGGGTAAATCACAGATACAAAAGTTATTCCAAAGTGAGTAATAATAAGCAATGGAATAACAACAGTTCTCTTCATGAATAAGAAAGAATAACACCCCTTACATTTCGTAGGAGATTGAATATCTGCAAGAGTGTAGTAACAAAATACTCTTCTTCTTTTCTCTTATTCTCTCTATACTCTCTCTCTATAGCTTGAATGAATTCGTGAAAATAATGAAGCCTCAGGCCTCTATTTATAGAAGATTTCTAGCTTAGCACCGTCGTGTGAAAAGGCAAGTGGCTCGACGACTAATGATGTGAAAAGTTGTTTGGACGCTGTAATGTGAAACGACAAGTGGTTCGGCCTCAGTAATGTGAAACGACAAGTGGTTCGTCGTCTGGTAAAAGGTAATTACTATTAACGAAGGTAAATCCAATCGACGAAGGTAAATACTATTCACAAGGGTAATTACTATTGATGAAGGTAATTACTATCATGGAAGGTAAATACTATTTACAAGGGTAATTACTATCGACGAAGGTAATTACTATCGACGAAGGTAAATACTATCGATTGAAGAGACTCTTAGATGATGACATATGAGCCCCCATAAAATAATCAAACTTACCACAAATCATTTTTTTTTTCATCAACACATATTTAATCTTTCAACAATTATTAATCATTTATAACTTGTCGCCTCAATTATTGATTTAATACTATAACATATTATATGAGATGATAATCGTGATAATAATTGAATCAATAATATAAGAGATATGATGCAAGAATTATCAGAGTAATAATTGAGCATATAGCCGAAAGTGACTTCTCACGTAAGCATCAATAATCAATACCGTGTGCTACTATGCAACCACGCCAGACATCGCATTTTTTACCACCGGGTAGTTCAACAGCTTTTAATTAAGTAACACCTCCGCCGTTATTTTTATAAAATATTTTTGTCGCTTTTCTCAATCCGACAATAATTACATTGTAGGGGTCCACCAATGATTGAGTAGTTGTATTTAATATTCCCTAACAAAAAGAATATTCCCGACCAAACGAATATTTTATAATAACTTGCATACTTTGCAAAATTTATAAATATTACCCACAACTATAACATTATATCAAATTTATTCCATAATATTCAAAATAATATTTATAGAAAATTCATCTTTATTTATAAAAGTCGGGTCTTACAACCTCCCATTCTTATGAAATTTCACCTCAAAATTAGGGTACGTGACGGTATGTCGAAGAGGTAAGGATACCTTGATTTCATTTGATTCTAACTCCCAAGTCATTTCCTCAACATCGTGATTCCTCCACAAAACTTTGACTTGAGGTATAACCTCGAGCGTAGAATATGTTCCTTCTTATCCAAAATTTGAACAGAACCTCTTCATACGCCAAATCTTCCGCTATTTCTTAGGTTCTAACTCAATAATATGGTTCGGGTCTTTCACATATTTATGTAACATAGATATGTGAAAAACATTATGAACACGAGACATATTTCAAGCAGAAAGCGAGTCTATAGGCCACGTTCCTACTCGATCGAGGATTAAAATGGACCGATGAATCGAGGATTAAGTTTCCTCTCTTTCCAAATCTTGTAACTCCTTTCCATGGAGTAACTCTTAACAACACATGATCTCCTATATCGAATTCCACGTCCTTTCGATGAAGATCAAGATAACTCTTTTGTCGATTTTGTGAGGTTTTTATATCGTTGTCGGATCGTTTGAATCTTTTTCGTAGTCATACGTATTCAACTCCCGGTCCCAACAACGTTGCTTCACCCCACCTCATCCCAAAGATAATCGGAGAACGACACTTTCATCCATACAATGCTTGAATGGAGCCATGCCAATACT
The DNA here is from genome assembly GCA_020205615.1 of Panax quinquefolius. Taxonomy (NCBI): domain Eukaryota; kingdom Viridiplantae; phylum Streptophyta; class Magnoliopsida; order Apiales; family Araliaceae; genus Panax; species Panax quinquefolius. Next base: position 81,765,462 of record CM035154.1, on the reverse strand, counting down.
TGCTTGATAATCTGTTGTTATAGGAAAACTCCACCAATGGTAAGAACTTGTCCCAACTCCCCTTGAAATCAAGGACACGAGTCTTAATAGATCTTCAAGAATTTGAATAGTCCTCTCCGATCGTCCGTCCGTCCGAGGATGATATGCCGAAGCTAAATCGTAAGTCTGCGCCATAGCTTTTTGCAAACTAACCCAAAATCGTGAAGTGAATCTTGGGTCTCGATCGTAAACTATGGATACTTAAGATACCATGCATCTTTACAATCTCGTTTATGTACATAATGAGCAAGACGTTCAAGTGTATAAGTTTCTCAGACGGTGAAGAAATGAGCAGACTTGGTCAATCTATCAACAATGACCCATATCGCATCAATGCCTTGAGAAACCTTAGGAAGACCCAGAACGAAATCCATGGTAATGTGCTCCCACTTCCATTCGGAATTTCAAGTGGTTGCAATGGACCTTTTGGTACTTGATGCTCCGCTTTAACTCGTTGACAAGTTAGACACCTTGAGATAAACAAATATATCTCTCTCTTCATATTGCTCCACCAAAATGTATGGCATTAATATCATGATACATTTGGTACTCCTGTGATGGATTGCAAATGGTGTGTCAGTGCGCCTCCATCATGATATTATACTTTAAATCGTGGTCGTTAGGAACACAAAGTCCGGAGTTGACTCAAGTATTCCTTCTTCATCGATTCTTGCTTCCTAGATATAGCACCTTCTTGCACTTTCTTCCTCATACGCATCGCCTCTGTGTCTCAGTAGCTTCGAAAGCGGCTTTAACTTTATCGATTAAAGTCGATTCTACTCAGATACTCGCTTATCATCACACGCCGTCCTCGAGTCTTTTAACTCTATCTCCATCCTTTGCAAGTCACACAAAATGGGCTCTTTGCGTTAACAATATCGCACTTCATACTTGCATATGATTTTCTACTCAACGCGTCACCTACCACGCTCGCTTTTCCAGGATGGTATCGATGGTACGATCATAATCTTTCAACAGTTCAAGCCAACGCCGTTGTCGCATGTTGAGTTCCTTTTGAGTGAAGAAATATTTGAGGCTTTTATGATCCGTAAAGATCTCCACTTTCTCCCTATACAAGTAATGCCTCCAAATTTTAAGTGCAGAAGACAACAAAAACCGCCAACTCTAGATCATGAGTAGGATAATTCCTCTCAAATTCTTTGAGTTGTCATGAGGCATAGGCTATAACTTTTCCATGTTGCATAAGAACACATCCCAACCCTTTGCCCAAGCATCACTATAGATGACAAATCCCTCCGAGCCGATGGTATTATGCCGAACAGTAAAATAAATAAGTCTCCTCTTGAGTTCTTGAAAACTCTTCTCACATTCTTCGCCTCCAACCGAACTTTGTATCTTTCCGAGTCACCGAAGTCGATGGAGTAGCGATTCGAGAAAATCCTTCCACGAATCTCCGATAATAACCAAATCTAAACCGAGAAAGCTACGATTTTATTCATCGATTTAGGTTGTTCCCATCTTTGAATAGCTTCAATCTTTCTTCGGGTCAACAGATATTCCACGACTTGATACCACGTGCCCAAGGAATGCTACTTCTTCAAGCCGTAACTCACATTTCTTCAACTGGCATAAAGCTTATATTCACGAAGCTTTTGGAGTGTCACCTCAAGTGTTGCTCATGATCTTCACGGCTTTTGGAATAAATAAGGATGTCATCAATAAAGAGGCGACCACAAAGTGATCTAAATATTCCTTGAATACTTGGTTCATCATATCCATGAAGGCAAAGAAGAGCATTAGTCAATCCAAAGGACATGACTAGGAATTCATAATGCCCGCATCGAGTTCCAAAGTCGTCTTTGGAATGTCATTGTTCTAATCTTCAATTGGTGATATCCTAACTAAGATCAATCTTTGAAAAGAATTTGGCTCCTTGCAACTCGTCAAACAGTCATCAATACGTGGCAATGGATACCTATTTTTATGGTGACATGATTCAACTCCCGATAATCAATACAAAGTCGATACTCCCATCTTTCTTCTTCACGAATAGAACAGAGCACCCCAAGGAGAAGTACTAGGACTAATAAAGCCAATGTCTAACAATTCCTCGCAGTTGGGTCTTTAACTCCTCAAGTTCAATAGAGCCATTCGATATGGGGCTTTGGAAATAGGTTTTGTACCGGGTTCAAGGTCGATACAAAATTCAATTTCACTCTACAGGGGTAGGCCAGAAGTTCTTCTGGGAATACGTCAGAAATTTATTAACAATAGAAATATCGCTCAAAATCGACGTATTTTTGTTTAAATCATGACATGAGCTAAGAAAGCTTGACATTCGTTTTTCAATAAACGAATAGCTTTATGGCTTGAGATGATCGTGATTGATTTTAATGGTTTGGTCGTTTGAATTCGCATAATAGGTTGATTAGGAATACGTAAAGCTAACAACCTTACTTAAAACAATCAATTTTTGCATGATAAGTAGTTAACCAATCAATCCTTAGAATCACGTCAAATGCAAGTATTTTTAATGAAATAAGATCGACAGTAATGTGAGGGTACCGATTTGAACCAAACAAGACTTATAAGCGGTGGATGTAATGAAGGTTTCTCCCAACGGAGTTTCCACAGATAAGTCAAAGTCTAATTTCTCCGAGTCAAATTTAATCGATGAGCGCAAGTAGGAGAAATAAAAGAATGGGTAGAACCCCAGATCAAATAAAGTATAGACTTCATTAGAGTTTATGATAAGCTTACCCGTGATGACCTCATTCGGATTCCTTGCTCTTTGGGAGGTCACAACAAACGCCTCCTCAGACTACTGGGTTTGAATTTTCGGGATGGCCTTTGGTGCCTCCATCCTACCTAATTTGTCTTCTAGAAAGGACAAAATCGAGCTAAGTGACCTTCTCTTCCACAATTATAACATGCTTTGGATGGCATGACGCAGTTTGATCGATGTGTCCCTCTCTCCGCATTTGAAGCATATGATAGGTGGTCTTTCTCCTTCCTTAACAATGGGTCTTTGGTGCCGACGTCTTTCCATCATTGTTGAATCTCCGCTTTCTTGAAATGTCCATTCTTATTGTTTTGCCCCGATTACCACCAAGTGGTTACCATATCCGGCCTGTTGATTCCCTCCACGCTTGTTGTCACCGCTTCGATGACTACTCTCGCCGGTATTATAATTTTGTTCACCGCTCTCTTTTAGTCAGGTTGACTCATTATCGCGCTCCACTAATCGAGCCCTATTTACAACATCCGAATACAAACACAGTTTATGAGAAATAAAATGTCGACGATCTCCGACTTCAAACCTCTTAAAAACATTCGCGCCATTCTCTCTTCATTATCCACCAAGTGGGGACGAACCGTGATAACTCCGCAAATTTTGCCTCGTATCATGATTACGGTCATATTGTTTTGTTCCAACTTGATAAACTCCACCTCCTTCATGTGGCTAATACTTTCGTGAAAGTATTTGTCATTGAACGACTCCTCGAACTTCTCCCAAGATATCTTGAGACAAAGAAAGTTGAGTACGTTTTTACCGATTCCCACCAATAATCTGCCTCTCCGCCAAGCAACATAAAGGCGTGCAAAAGGAACCTTTTGCTCTCTCGAGAGCATCCCAAGACATCAAATATCTTGGTAATCTGCTTTATCCATGCTTCCGCCAAGTGGTTTTGGCTCACCTTAAACTCCGGTGGTCCCAGCTCCTTGAATTGTTTAGCGGTGGCCTCACCGAGAGTTTTCCGTGTTTCCACCCACGCTTTGGATGTGAGTCGCTCTCGCCGTTGTTGCATAAATTGCATAAAGCCTCGAACATTTGATCATTCATCATTTGGTCGTTGTTGTTGTTTCGTATGAGGATTGTCGCTTCCGATGCACATTATCCCGATTATCGATATGTGGTGAATCAACGATCGTCTGCGCTCCATTGCTATTCTCAACATTCTCGGATGTCATTTTCAGACATCGCCACAAAACAAAAGGTTAATTGACATGTAACAAATTATCCCTATCTTCCCGACAACCAATAAAATAACACATAAACTTAGGTAGGTCATACTAGCGAAGGTATTCCCTGCCTCTCCCCCCGAAAGTACTATTCTCACATCTTAGCCAGGATCATATCCTCTAAGCTCGATACTAAACCGTGACACCCCAAAATTAGGTATACATCACCCATCTTGGGTCGCCACTTACATGGTATGTAATTTAAATACAACTTATTAACATAAATCGCGTGGTATAATATTTACATAAATCGTGAGTTTAAATACAAAAATATCGCCTACTAGATATTATACAAACGCATGCATGTGATGTTCCAACAGAATAATAAAGAATGGAACCAGTCCAGGAGTAAAACACATGCATGTGATGTTCCAATGAATAATAATAAAGCGGAACGGTAAGGTGTAAAACACACGCAGACAGGATGTTCCAATGTAATAATAATAAAGATTTTAACCCGTAAAATTGTAAAACACATGCATGTGATGTTATTTCATTAATAATAAATAAAGACGGAACCAGTCCGTGTAAAACACATGAGATGTGGATGTTATTACGTTAATAATAATAAAAGACGGAACCAGTCAGGTGTAAAACACATGCATGTGATGTTCCAAATGTAATAATAGAAGAATGTCACCAAGTATAGGGTAAATCACAGATACAAAAGTTATTCCAAAGAATAATAATAAGCAATGGAATAACAACAGCTTCTCTTCATGAATAAGAAAGAATAACACCCCTTACATTTGGTAGGAGATTGAATATCGCAGAAGCAGTAGTAACAAAATACTCTTCTTTTTTCTCTTATTCTCTCTATACTTTTCTCTCTATAGCTTGAATGAATTCGTGAAAAATAATGAAGCCCCAGGCCTCTATTTATAGAAGATTTCTAGCTTAGCACCGCCAGGTGAAAAGGCAAGTGGCTCGACGACTAATGATGTGAAAAGAAAAGTGGTTTGACGCCTTTTGTAATGTGAAACGACAAGTGGTTCGACGTCAGTAATGTGAAACGACAAGTGGTTCGTCAGTTCGATAAAGGTAATTACTATTAACGAAGGTAAATACTATCGACGAAGTTAAATAGTATTCACAAGGGTAATTACTATCGATTGAAGGTAATTACTATCGACGAAGGTAAATACTATTCACAAGGGTAATTACTATCGACGAAGGTAATTACTATTGACGAAGGTAAATACTATCGATTTAAGAGACTCTTAGATGATGATATATGAGCCCCCATAAAATAATCAAACTTACCACAAATCATTTTTTTCATCAACACATATTTAATCTTTCAACAATTATTAATCATTTATAACTTGTCGTCTCAATTATTGATTTAATACTATAACATATTATATGATGATAATCGTGACAATAATTGAATCAATAATATAAGAGATATGATGCAAAGAATTATCGTAGCAATAATTGAGCATAATGAAAGTGACTTCTCACGTAAGCATCAATAATCAATCTAGTGTGCTACTATGCAACCACGCCAGACATCGTATTTCTTTACCACCGGGTAGTTCAACAGCTTTTAATTCAGTAACACCTCCGCCAAGTTATTTTTATAAAATATTTTTGTCATTTTCTCAATCCGATAATAATTTCATTGTGGGGTCCACCAATGATTGAGTAGTTATATTTAATATTCCCTAACAAAAAGAATATTCCCCACCAAATGAATATTTTATAACAACTTGCATACTTTGCAAAATTTATAAATATTACCCACAACTATAACATTATATCAAATTTATTCCATAATATTCAAAAATAATATTTATAGAAAAATTCATCTTTATTTATAAAAGCTGGGGTCTTACAGTACTATTCACGGGTTACTATTCACCCAGTTACTATTCACTAGAATATTATTCACCCGGGTACTCGAGGCACTTTTCATGCCGGGGTACTATTTACGAGTTACTATTCATGGATTACTATTCACTCGGTTACTATTAACTCAAATATTGTTCACTCAGGTATTCGGGGCAATTTTCATGTCGGGGTACTATTCACGGGGTACAATTCCTGAAGTACTATTCATAGGATACTATTCACGTGGTAATATTAACTAAAAAAATTATTTCTTTTCTGTCCAAATTATTTTTGATACATGGATATTATTCTTGAATTTTACTCCACAAAGTAGTATCATGTTGACAATTTGGACATTATTGAATTCTGGATAAATTAAATTATAAATCTTAAAAAATTTATCCTTTGCTTTCTTTTAATTGAATTCTTATATCATTGTCATTATCCTCATACTTATATTGTGATGAAAGTCATCTTTGGCTTACGTGCATAGATGGACTGTAGATTGGAATGATTATGACCAGGGATAATTCGGTATGACCATAACCATTGATGATTACACGAATATTCTTGGCCTGTAGTGCAGGAATAATTTGTGGATGTGATACTAACGAATATCCTTGGCCTGTAGTGCAGGGATGATTCGATGTTGTGATTTATTTATTATGTTGAGTCCTAGTGATAAAGTTAATGATAAACTTTTTAAATCATAGAAGATAGTAGATATCATGCTCTACTTGACTCTTCTAATGGATTGCTTGTTCCGCTGTAGTTAAACTTGTTGTCTATTATATTCTATTAGTTTAACATTGTTGAAGGCTAATGATAACTTATTCTGCATTATCTTAGTCATAATATTTCTTACTGGGCTAGTTGAGCTCATCCTTTTACTTCTATAGTTCTCTTTAGAAAATGAGAACTTAGCCGGAACTAGTCGGGGAACGGAGTGATGGTCCGAGATGGTGTTATAGTAGTCCTCACTATTCTATTAAAAATAGTGTGACAATAAATGTAATGAGGACTCCATTTGAGTTTGGATATTGTCTAGAAGACAATATTCGTGTAAAAACTCTCAGCTCATGTTGTATAATTAAGTTTGTATTTGTATTCAGTACCATGTATTTGGCGACCCAAGATGGGTGATGTATACCTATTTTGGGGGGGTTACAATTGGTATCAAAGCTTAGGAATATGATCCCTGGCTGAGATGTGAGACAAGAACTAGGAGGGGAGTGACGAGGAATTACTTCGCTAGTATGACCTACCTAAGTTTATTTGGTATTTAATTGATCGGTCAAAGTATAGGGATAATATGTGGCATGTCAATTAACCCTTGTTTTATGGTAGTATTTGAAAATAGCATCTGAAAATGTTGAGATAAGCAATGAAACACATGAGACCATTGAGTCACCAACGATCAATATCCAGGATAATTGCAACAAGAAGACAATAATCCTCATGTAAACAACACTGATCAAATGATGAACGATGGGATGTTCAGAGGCTTTATACAATTCATGCAACATCAGGCGAGAGCGGCTCCTGTTCAAAATGTAGGTGGAAACACTAGCAACTCTTGGATTGTCACTGCTAAGCAGTTCAAGGAACTGGGACCACCGGAGTTTTTGGGAGAGCCAAAACCACTTAAGGTGGAGACGTGGATAAAGAAGATCGCCAAGATATTTGATGTCTTGGGATGCTCCAAGGAGCAAAAGATTCTATTTGCCACCTTCATGTTGAGAGGAGAGGCAGATTACTGGTGAGAATCAGTAAAAAGTACTTAGCCTGCCACACTCAAAATGTCTTGGGAAAAGTTCCAAGAACTGTTCAACGACAAGTACTTTCCCAAAAGTATTCCTCACATGAAGGAGGTGGAGTTTATCAAGTTTGAGTAAAACAATATGACCGTGTCGCAGTACAAGGCTAAATTTGCCGAGTTGTTCTGGTTCGCATCCCATTTGGTTGATAATGAGGAGAGAATGACGTGAATGTTTCTGCAAGGTTTGAGACCCGAAATACGTCAATACCTCTTTTCTCACAAACTGTGTTTGTATTCAGATGTTGTAAATAGGGCTCAATTATTGGAATGCGATAATGAGTCAACCCAACCAAGAGAGAGCAGTCGAAAAGTCGATAATACCAGTGGTAGCAGTCATCGAAGTGGTGACAACAAACGTGGAGCGAATTAACATGCCAGAAATGGTAACCACTTTGGTGTTAATCATGGCTAAGATAATAGAAGTGGAAATTTCAAGAAGAGGAGATTCAATAATGATGGAAAGACGTTAGCACCAACACTTGTTGTTAAGGAAGGAGAACGACCGTTGGTCATATGTTACAAATGCAGAGGGGAGGGACACATCAGTCCAAACTGTACGCTGCAGTCCAAAGCATGTTACAATTGTGGAAGAGAATGTCACCTAGCCCGATTTTTTTGTGCACCAAAGTCAAGTCCAGCTGGGATGGAGGCATCAAAGGCTGTCCCAGATAAGACAAAACAGGTAGTTCAAGGGAGAGTGTTTGTCGTAACCTCCCAAAAAGTGAGGAATCCAAACGAGGTGATCACATGTAAGCTAATTATAAACTCTAGCGAAGTCTATACCTTATTTGATAACGGTTCTACCCATTCTTTTATTTCTCCTACTTGCGCTCAACGTTTAAATTTAACTCCGAAGAAATTAGACTTTGATTTATCTGTTGAAACTCTATTGGGAGAAACCTTCATTACATCCACTGTTTATAAGTCTTGTTTGATTCAAAATCCAGAATCAGACATTACCTGTCGATCTTATCTCTTTAAAAATACTTGCATTCGATGTGATTTTAGAAATTGATTGGTTGACTACTCATCATGCTAAAATTGATTATTTTCGTAACGTTATTAGCTTTCATATTCCTAACCAACCTATTATGTGAATTCAAGAAACCAAACCATTAAAGTCAATCACTGTCATCTCAAGCCATAAAGCTATTCGTTTATTAAAAAATGGATGTCAAGCTTTCTTAGCTCATGTCACGGATTTAAACAAAAATCCATCAGTCTTGAATGATATTTCTATTGTTAGTAAATTTTCTGACGTATTCCCTGAAGAACTTCCTGGTCTACCCCAGAGCGTGAAATTAAATTTTGTATCGACCTTGAATCTGGTACAAAACTCATTTCTAAAACCCTCAAATGTTTCTTCATCCAAAACTAACGTAATCCGCGCCGAAGACGTTGACTCGAGCTGTTGAAGATTATGACCATACTATTCAATATCATTGTGGAAGAGCGAACGTGGTAGCTGATGAGTTGAGTAGAAGATCGTATGTGGTTACGAGTGTGGCGTTATTAACATAAAGGCCCATTTTATATGACTTACAAAGGATGGAGATAGAGTTAAAGACTCCAAGGACCCATGTGATGATGGCGAATATACGAGTAGAACCAACTTTAATCATTAAAGTAAAAGCTGCTCAAGCTACAGACCTGGAGTTGATGCGTATGAGGAAGAAAGTGCAAGAAGGTGCTATTCCAGAATCAAGAATCAATGAAGAAAGAATACTTTGAGTCAACTCCAGACTTTGTGTTCCTAACGATTCTGACTTGAAGTATAAAATCATGATGGAGGCACACAACATACCGTTTGCAATCCATCCTGGGTGTACCAAAATGTATCTTGATCTTTGACATACATTTTGGTGGAGCAATATGAAGAGAGAGATAGCGGAGTTTATCTCAAGGTGTCTAACTTGTCAACGAGTCAAGGCGGAGCATTAAGTGCCAAAAGGTTCATTGCAACAACTTGAAATTCTAGAATGGAAGTGGGAGCACATTACCATGGATTTCGTTATTGGTCTTCCCAAGGTTTCTCAAGGCATAGATGCGATTTAGGTCATTGTTGATAGATTGACCAAGTCTTCTCATTTCTTGCCGATACAAGAAACTTATACACTTGAATGTCTTGCTCGTATGTATATAAACGAGATTGTAAGATTGCATGGTATGCCAGTATCCATAGTTTCTGATCGAGACCCAAGATTTACTTCACGATTTTGGGTTAGTTTGCAAAAAGCTATGGGCACAAATTTACGATTTAGTTCGGTGTATCATCCTCAAACGAACGGCCAGTCGGAGAGCACTATTCAAACTCTTGAGGATTTATTAAGACTCTGTGTCCTTGACTTTAAAGGAAGTTGGGACAAGTTCTTACCATTGGTGTATTTTTCCTACAATAACAGTTATCAAGCAAGAATTGGCATAGCTCCGTTTAAGGCGTTGTATGGAAGAAAGTGTCGTTCTCCAGTTAGCTGAGATGAGGTGGGTGAAGCAATGTTGTTGGGACCAGAGTTGGTACGTATGACTACTAAAAAGATTCAAACGATCCGACAACGTATAAAAACCTCACAAGATCGACAAAAGAGTTATGTTGATCTTCATCTAAAGGATGTGGAATTCAATATTGGAGATCATGTGTTGTTACGTGTTGCTCCATGGAAAGGAGTTACGAGATTTGGAAAGAGAGGAAAGCTCAATCCTCGATTCATTGGCCCATTTGTAATCCTCGATCGAGTAGGAACTGTGGCCTATAGACTCGCCTTACCGCCAAGTATGTCTCGTGTTCATAACATTTTTCACATATCTATGTTACGTAAATATGTGAAAGACCCGAACCATATTATTAAATTAGAATCGGACGAGATAGAGGAAGATTTAACGTATGAAGAGGTACATGTTAAAATCTTGGATAAGAAGGATCATATTCTACGCTCCAAGGTTATACCTCAAATCAAAGTTTTGTGGAGAAACCACGATGTGGAGGAAATGACCTGGGAGTTAGAATCTAAAATGAAATCAAGGTATCCTCACCTCTTCGACATATCAGGTACGTACCCTAATTTCGAGGATGAAATTTCATAAGAAGGGGAGGTTGTAAGACCCCAACTTTTATGAATAAAGAATAATTTTTCTCGAAATATATTTTTGAATATTATGGTGTGGATATGATATAATGTTATAGTTGTGGGTAATATTTATAAATTTTGCAAAGTAAACAAGTTGTTATAAAATATTCGATTGGTCAGGGAATATTCATTTTAACAGAGAATATTCATACGACAACACAATCATTGGTGGACCCCACAATGGAAGTATTGTTGTAGTTAAAAACGACATAAATATCTTTTTACAAAAATAATGGCGAAAGTTTTACCGTTAAACTGTTGAACTACCCCTATGGTAAAAATACAAGAATATGGCGTGGTTGCATAGTAGCATTACCGGTATTGATTATTGATGCTTACGTGAGAAGTCACTCGCTTATACTCAATTATTGCATAAAGAATTATCGTGATGGTATCTCACGTTATTTGATTCAATTATTGTCACAATATTAATATTTTATATTATTAAATCAATAATTGAGACGACAAAGTTATTCATATTATTATTTGCAATATTGACGATGTCTAGAAAGTTCTGTTGAGGAGAGGTTTGGTCACCTAATTGCGCGCCAATAGGGAGAAATCCTTATCGAAAAGCCCCCTCTTTCCTGGGAATGATCTGATTGTTAAATATTGTGAGCTATAATATTAATGATAAATAATTGTTAATAGATTAAAAATGTGTTTATTAAAGATAAATAATTTGAAGTAAATATTTATTCAATTTTTGATATAAATATAGGGATTGTTATGAGGTGTTTGTTATAAGTTTGACTTAGTATTCCTGGAAAGATTTACTAATTTTATGGACCGTCGATGGTAGTTTTAATAGATAACCAATCTGGACCATTGATAGTGGTTTTAATAGTTAATCAATCTGGGCCATTGATGGTGGTTATAATAGTAAATCAATCTAGACCATTGATGGTGGTTTAATAGTAAATCAATCTGGACCGTCGGTGGTGGTTTTAATAGTAAATCAATCTAGACCATCAGTGGTGGTTTTAAAAGTAAATCAATCTGGACCATCAATGGTAGTTTTAAAAGTAAATCAATCTGGACCGTCGGTGGTGGTTTTAAAAGTAAATCAATCTGGACCGTCGGTTGTGGTTTTAATAGTAATCAATATGAACCGTATGTTCTAATAGTAAATCAATCTGGACCATTCATGAATCAGTTACTATTTAGTCCATTCTCCTATAAATAGAAGCTTAATTCTTCTTTCATTCTCACCAATTCAAGGAAATTCACAAGAGACACTATAGAGAGAAAAATTATAGAGAGCAAAAAGAAGAGTATTATGCTACTTCACTATTGCAGTATCCAGTCTTCTACTAAGGTAAGGGATATTATTTGTTGTATTCGTAAGGGGTACTATTTCTTTCGTATTCATAAGAAATACTATTTTTCGTTTTCATCCTTTAATATGTCAGAATAACCTGTCTACACGGATTACGTACCGTATGATTGGTGAAAATCTATTTACAGTTTCGTATGTTATTTTTTTTTCATATTCTTAAATCTAAACTTACTATGATAAGTATTGCTTCTATAATCCTTTAAATTAGTGGAATATCCTTGAGTTTTGCGCTTCATCCAGTATCGTTTCTTTGAAATATTGATATAAACTTTCTTATTAAATATCAATATTTTTATCTGGGGTATTATTCACGGGTTACTATTCACCTGGTTACTATTCACTAGAATATTATTCACTCGGGTATTCGGGGCACTTTTCATGCCGGAGTACTATTCACGAGTTACTATTCATGGGTTACTATTCACTTGATTACTATTCATTCAAATATTATTCATTCGGGTATTCGGGGCACTTTTTATATAGGGGTACTATTCACGTGGTACTATTCCCAAAGTACTATTCACAAGGTACTATTCACAGGATACTATTCATTGAAAAATTTATTTCTTTTCTGTCCAAATTATTTTTGATACATGGATATTATTCTTGAATTTTACTCCACAAAGCAATATTATGTTGACAATTTGGACATTATTAAATTCTGGATAAATTAAATTATAAATCTTAAAAAATTTATCCTTTGCTTTCTTTTAATTGAATTCTTATATCATTGTCATCATCGTCATGCTTATATTGTGATGAAAGTCATCTTTGTCTTACGTGCATAGATGGACTGTTGATTGGTATGATTATGACCATGGATAATTCGGTATGATCATGACCATTGATGATTACACGAATATTCTTGGCCCGTAGTGCAAGAATAATTTGTGGATGTGATACTAATGAATATCCTTGGCCCGTAATGCAGGGATGATTCGATGATGTGATTTATTTATTAAAGTCGAGTCCCAAACGATAAAGTTAATGATAAACTTTTTAAATCATAGAAGATAGTAGATATCATGTTCTACTTGACTCTTCTAATGGATTGCTTGTTCCACTGCAGTTAAACTTGTTGTCTACTATATTCTATTAGTTTAACATTGTTGAAGGCTAATGATAATTTATTCTGCATTATCTTAGTCATAATATTTCTTACTGGGCTATTTGAGCTCACCCTTTTACTTCTATTGTTCTCTTCAGGAAATGAGAACGTAGTCAGAACTAGTCGGGGAACGGAGTTATGGTCCGAGATGGTTTTATAGTAGTCCTCACTATTCTATAAAAAATAGTGTGATAATAAATGTAATGAGGACTCTATTTGAGTTTGGATATTGTCTAGAAGACAATATTCGTGTAAAAACTCTCAGCTCATGTTACATAATTAAGTTTGTATTTATATTCAGTACCATGTATTTGGCGACCCAAGATGGGTGATGTATACCTATTTTGGGGGCGTCACATAAAGTCACATGTATAAGTAATTAAATTCCATAAGATTGGAAATGGAAACCCTAAATAAACAATTAGGGTAATACATATTAGAATTGTTAAACTCTATTTATTACATAGCCCATTTTTAGCCCACTTGATTAAGGGTATTTTAGACCTTTGATAAATCTAATTTTTGCATTAAAATAAAAGCAAAATGGAGGGGATATTGGGCATGTAATATCTGGCCACATTAAGCCTTTTAAGGCAAAGAAATTATGCTAATCAAGTCCCAAAATTAGAAACTCTTACACACAAGGACAATTGTGTCATGCTCCCATTGGTGGAAAGCCTACTTAGCAACCTTAATGGCATGATTAGGCATGATTAGGAAGGGATAATGCTAACCCTTTTGTCCAAGGGGCAAAAGAAACATGGGAGATATTAGCATTCCACTCTATTTCACCAACATATATCCCCATCTTCATTTCATTTTCCTCCTCCACCATTCTTCTTCTTCTATTTTTTTCTTTGAACTAGCAAGAACATAAAGAGAGCAAGACAGAGAGGAGAGGCTCAGTTCTAAGTGAGGAGGAGGAGTATATAGTTCATGCATCCCAAGTTCCTAGTCTATTTTGGAAAGAAAAGAAGTGCGTCCCACAAAACAAGGTAAGGAAATCAAACCCTAGTTTTATGTTGTGTATGTTCTATGTGATCTTGTAAAAGATTAATGGAAGTGCAAGTTTGTGACAACCTGGAAAATTGGATTGTCCAGAATTTAAGATTTAAAGAATTAGTTATTAATAAAATGAATTTTTATTAATACTATTTTGTGTTATGTGTTTATTAATCGTTCTAGAACCTAGAAGGATTATTAATCAGGAGGATTCTGGCTATGAGCTAGACTGAACGAGTAAGAATTTTCAAGGCAAAAATAAAAAAAATTCGAGAACAAAATATTTCTGGAGAAAAAGACGAAATAGGCACTATTCACTCGACGAAACCCTAATGGTTAGGGTTTGAATAACCTAAGCCTTTCTAAGAGTTCGATATGTCGAAATAACATTCCGTCGAAAGATTTGACGATAAAATATTGTGAAATGTTAAGTAATCTGATAAAAGTTTTTCTCAAAAAACGTGCAGAAATCGGACGAAATAAAAACGACGAAAAGTACTGCTATGTACTTTTCACTCGTTTAACTACGTTAGGGGAAAACGTGAAGGAAAAAGCTTATCGTGGAAAAGTGTTTTTCTGTTTTTTGGAGATCCGAAGAATGCATAAAAGTTAATCGGTAAAGGAAAGACAAAATATCCAAAAATATTTGGATTCCGAGAATACAAGTTTTTGAACTGTCGGACGAATTCTGCAAGACGGAAGCATGAAGCTTCCAAGGGAAACTTCGTGAATAGTAAGGAGGTCTATTGAGGAGGTGTGAATAGTAAGGAGGTTGGGGTGAAATGACTAAAATGCCCCTAGCCTTGATTTTCTATAAATAGGAAGCTAACTTCATTGTTTTGGGATTTTGAAAATCCTACAATTTGAGAGAGAGAGAGAGAGAGTTCTGATGGGGGAAGAGAAGGAGAAGAAGGAGGAAAAGCTTGCTCGTCAGCAAACTTTATCCGATGGAAGGAGAGTAAAGAAGAAAGGTAATCCGAAAACCTAACTTCTAGATAATTTTCTTTAAGTTTTTATGTTAAAAACATAGCTTAATGAGAATAAGAAGTAAATGATTTTATGAATGATTTCATATGGTTAAAATCATTGATAAAAGAAGAAATAAGAAATTTGAAGTTTATGTTCAAAATTTCTTAAGGAAGTATAAGATTCGTAATGAATTAGAACGATTCGTGTGGATTATATGATTTTATAGGTGAATTAAGTAAGGAATGGTGTTCTATAACATCAAATTCCAAGAAAAAGTAAAATCGTAATCAAAATATCGATTAAAAATTAAGAACGAACGAAGAACGCGAAGAATGTTGTTGATGGACAAATTTAAAACCATCGTAGTGTAATTATTGTTGATGGACAAGTTTAAAACCATCGCGTATAAGTTAGTTGCTTATTGCTTGGTTAGGAACGTTAAAAACGTTCATGAAGAATGGATTAAAATTGAGCTATAACGAAGTTATGGCAAAAATTCGTAAAAGAAGAACGAGAATTAGAAAGTTAGTAAATGAACCCGAATGTGTAGGGTTTCATAAGAATGTAAGAGAATGAAGAAAACATGAGTCATGGACTCAAGAATGAATGAGTTCTGAGTTTGGATGACCGAATTACGAACGAACAAACAAAGAACGTTAAAAATATAAAATGAACGAAGGGTGAAGATTAAGCCAATTGAATGGCATGTTAACGGATTCAGAATGAAGTTCTGTCAGAGGGTAATCAAAGTACGTAAGATAAGGAAGAAAATGACTTTGGAATGACCTCGTTCTGAGTTATAACGAATAAGTTATGGAATCGAGAAGTAAGCGTCTTAAGCAATTTCTAAGACTTAGAAAAATTTTCTAGGTTTTGTGCTCGGCGTCGCAGCCCCAGTCAAGCCTTAGGAGGCGGCTCTGCATCGCGAGGCCCGGGCCATCAGCTACTGCTGAGTGGCGCTATGGCACGAGAGATAAAGAAGAGAGTGGTGCCAAGAAGTTACAACCTCAGATTTGACATCAAGAAGTGAAATGCAGAATATGAGGTAAAGAAGGGCCTGTAGTCATGCATGGCTGCGGTAGGGAAAAGCCAGTGATGAGCTCTTATGTGCTCAATTACTGGGGATGTGCAAGAAAGAAATATGAACATGTAGTTCAACTAATGTAACACTTAATCAAGTGTATTAAACCTTAGATGAAGGTTGAACGAAAAGATTAAATGAGATTAAAAGACAAAGAATGTAGACACGGGTTATGGAACCGATGTTCGGGGACCGTAGTCGCGATAAACGAACATGAGGGATTGTTAAGGTTGTGTTTCCTTAGACGTTAAGTGATGAAAGTAATGTATAACATTTTGATGTTATGACATGGTTATGAGAGATGAATGTAAAGCGTTTAGACGCTGTGAACGCAACGTTGTTGCGATAAATGATCAGTCTTAGCATACAATGAACGATATGGCTTCGACATTAAGATGTAATAATGAACATGGGGTTTAGGTGATGAGTAATGAATGATAACAATTAAAACCTTAGTTACAGGTTGAATGAAAGATTAAGAGATGAGTAACGTAAATGTTGAATACGTAAACGATTCTCGTGAATCGTATTCACGTCGAGCGAACGTTCTAAGTGTACATTGGTTGTATAACTTAGGCTTTAACGAAGGTAGTAAGTAAGATATGAATTATCAAGAAAGCGGTAATGAATGGTAATAAGATTAACGAAAGCCGAATGTGGGTCAGATGGAGAATGTTAGAATGAAATGTAAACATTGAACACTTTTACCAACGTGAAGGTTAAGTGTACACGAATATTAAACGGGTAGAACCTACACCCCGTGTATGGTTTGACCGTAGGATAATGAAGACCAATGATTAAACCTATGAACGGTGAAGAAGATGAATTAAAGACAAGTACATATAATGTAAAGAAGCCGAGTTAATGATTAACTTGGATGACATTCCAAGTTGAATGAATCGGACATTGTAAGATAAGAATAAGGTAACATAAAATGCTTAACACTATAAATGTGTGGAATGAATATGGAATGATCGTTCTGAGTATACAAAAGACTGTATGACTTGGACGATAAAGAATAAATCCTGAGGTATGGTATTTAGTTGCCAGAAAGCCATAAGGAATATGAAATGGACTTAACGAACATTATAGTTTAATGATTCGGATAAGTTTAAGATAAGTTAGGTTGTAGTACAATTGTAACCTTTGATGGTTGACATATGGGAGCTGGGCTAAACAATTCCTTCAGAGAACGAAGGTATATACGAAACTGGCAACCGATCTAACTCACTGTTATGGGCAGTGTAGATGAGATGGGAACTTGTTTGTTGGTTGTTTGTGGAAAACCACTCAGAGTACCATATGGACTACTAGTAGAGAAATGATGTGTGCTGAGTCTTAGAGAAGTTATAAGAAGAAGATAAGAATGTAAATCATCAAAGATGATGAACGTATTGAATAAGACATCTCCGTATGTCATAAAGCCGTTAACCGGTAAAGGAAGTTGGTCACGTAAACTTAGTTTGTAAGAATGCGAACCCTAAGAAATAAAGTTAAGTAAACCAATGCGTAAAGTCAAGTATATGAGTAATTGGAATATGTGTTATTTCCTTATGAGCTACATAGGAATTGGAAGGTGCAGTTCAGCGTAAACTATAAGTTGTAGCTGTGCGTAATGCAAGTTTCCTAACTTCATTCATATTTTAAATGAATGCTAGTTTCTAAAACTTTTCAGATGTTGAACTTGAGAAGTTATGTCTATGTGCGAATGTGTGATATTTGTACAAGGTGGTAGAATGTATGAGGCCTTGTGCCACAATGTGAACACTTCGGTGTTTCTATAATATGAACTGTTCTATGATTGAGCTATTCAATATGAGAATCTTCTGTTTATACATGAACCGTTATTTTTAAGTCTGTGCTATTAATTCTAGCTAGACAAAATGTGTATGAAAGAGAGTAGAAAATGAAAGTATTTCAAAGTAAATGTGACTAATGTTTTAAAATGATAGGAATCGAGATTATTCCTATTATTCAAGCTGCTTCATAACCTTTGTTCGGTTATTGAGGTCTTAAAGGAATGTTTGAATTCTTAAAGTTGTTTGTTCAACTGTTATGACTTGCTGGGCAATTGAATTCTCACACTTGCTTAAAATAAAAACATTTTCAGCGAATGATGTTAGAAAAAACTTAAGGATCTCGTAAAGATCAAGCTGATCGATATCCAGAAGAAGTGCCATTCATTATATGAATGAGCGTGAAGATCAAGCGAAGACTTGTAACATAGAATGATAGAATTAAACTATAGAATAATTTAATAAACGGTTATGTATCCTTGGTGGCAGATAAAAGTCACTCTTGTAAGAGATAAAGAATAATGTAATTATCATTATTTATAATGAAAGAGGTTATAAGGTTTTAGAACCTGGGATTTGAGGGTGTATGTTGTTATATTTAGCTATATAATGATGTATGTTTGGAAGAAGATGGGATCATGACGTATGGAATTCGAATGTGAAAATAGACCGAATTTTGGGGCGTTACAGAGTGGTATCAAAGCTGATAGATTATAAACCTTAGGTATGAGTACCTAATGCTATAATCGTAGAGAGAAGGATAAGAAGATCATTGAGTTAAACGATTAAGGAAGAAGATCACCGCGTGATAATAGTGAATCGTAGTAACAGATGATCTGTTAAATGATGAATGATTTATAGCTAATGCTATGAATGAATGGTACTACGAAGTTGTTAGGTTTGTAATATTCATGAACGCAATCAAATTGCAAAAATTAAGCGGAAGCGAGATAAAATCAGAGTTTAAAAATTTTACAAACCATATACCCGGATCACCCTTTATGCACAATTATTAATTAAACGAAAATATGAAGGACAAGAATCATACCCTTGAAGATCCGAAAGCTTCCTCGTGTACAAGTTCACCTCCAATCCTTTTCGCTCAACTTGAATCCACCGGGTTTGGTTCCTTCCTTTGATCAACATTAGCCACCCAAGTGTTTGGCCTCTAGAGGTGATCCACCAAGGAAAAAGAATTTTCAAGAAGAAGGGGTATTGGCTCAAACCCTAGTTTTTCCTATCTGTATAGAAAAAAGGGGCGTACTCTCCAACTTTTGGAATTACATATGTTGTAAAAGTCAACAACCACACTACCCATAATAAGACTCCTCTTATTTATAGATGTGGGCAACCCACCTTAACAATTAAGGAATTGGGATTTATTTAATTAATTAAATTCTTTTAATTAATTAAGCTCCCTAATCTTATTAGGGATAATTAATTAAACTCCTTTAACTAATTTTCCTTCCTAATCCAATTAGGAATAAATGAGAGTACTTATATTAAATTATTTCCTAAACTCTTTTAGAAATTAAAATAATAATATAAGACTCCTCTTATTAATTTATATTTAATATTTCTAAAATATTAAATAATAATATTAATCTATTTAATTTATTCTATCACCATAGATTAAATTAAATATACATAACATATTATTACGATTATGCCATTAACTTCTTAAATAATTATTCTTCCTTTTATGGTGTGACCCTTTAGGTTCTCCATATTAAACCGGTTGTGAATAAATCAATTAGAACAATTCTAATCTTATTTAAATAAATAAATTAAACAATTAATTTATTTAAATAAATAATATTTATTCTACAATAGGGATAAGCTCCCCTAGCGATCAACGACTTTTTCAGATAATATAGATTTCAACATTAATCATTAAAGAACCTTTGAGTAAATAGTTACCGTGACAATTCAATCCTTCCACCATACAATGTCCCAATTAAATATAAGACATGGAATTATCACAAGTCTTATTTTATTTAATTATATGTATTTCGATTCTTAAATGCACAACTCAAATAATGCAAATTAGAAACTCCTTTCTAATTTCATTCATCTTCGCCAAGGACTCTTGGGTTGTCATTTATCGAATCACACAGACATTCTCTTCTCTTTATTAGAAGTGGTAGATTCTTTATCGATCATACATTATCTCCATGTACAACTTATTATACCCAAGCATACCCTTTGATATACCCTAAGGGTCTTAAGGAATAAGTCAAAGTATAACTCATTATACACAAGATACTATGATGATCTCAAGTCCAAGGATTACTTGTACTACTATCACTACAGGAATTCCTATTGACAGGTAAGTAAAACTCCATTAGGTATTCCTTAGTGAGTCACGTTCAGTGAACTTATTCTCTAATAAGCACCTACATACTTGTTTTAGTGTCTCCACACAAATGATCATGAGATCAATCATCCTCATCCAATGAGCAAGCAACGTATGTACCAATCTATCCGGATTCACTAATCCCCAATTTAGTAATCCAACGATTGGGAACTATTTTAGTTTTAAGCTTTCAAAGAATTTAGATCTCATTAGAATGATCATCATCATTATTCTAAAAGCATTGCTTAAAACTATGGGTTTATCACATATTATAAAATAGCATCATGTAGATAATTAAAAGCCTTTAATAAATTAATACTTTTTATTAATAAATGAATAAGATTATTACAAAGTATATGCTTTATCATCAAACATGATGGCTTGTGTGCATATTACTTTCAATCTCCCACTTGCACTAAAGCCAATCGCCATCAGTATCTTATACTCTTCTTCTCTAAGTGACGATTATCCTGTTGTTGGATAAGCTTTAGTTAATGGATATGTAATGTTGTTCTTGAGAGTCCACCATCTCTATAGTGATTTCCCATCTTTCAATGATTCTTATAATCAAATGAAAGTGCCACAACACATGTTTAGATTCAAGATGAGACTTAGGAACTATTCTTAGTTCTCAGAATGAACTTTTAATCCAAACAATCAACTTGCGACTTCATTTATAGCTATATACTTTGTCTTTATCACTAAACCAGCAACTCTTTGCTGTTTGGAACCTTTCCAATTCACTACACCACTATTCAAGGTAACCTTTACCTTAAAGTGAATTTTTCTGTCATCATGGTCTGTCTGAAAAACTTGAGTCTGTTAAGCCCTCTAGTTTTAATTTAGACCCACCATGAATATGATCACATCCTTAGTGCCGGTTAAGCACTTTAAGATGTTTTTCACCGACTCATAGTGAACTTCTCCATAATATGACCGATCAACATCAGTCTCGTGACATTTCATTGCATACATGATTGTCACTCATGCGACCTCTCTTTTTTAGGAGTCGTGGGGACTATTAAGAGAGATACACTCCATAGCTCATCGACATGAGACATCTCTTGAGTTTGCCATGCTAAACGACTTTAGCATCAAATGAATATACGTTCGCTCTTGGGTTAAGTCGAGCATCCTCTCAGATCTATCTATATAGATTTTATCCCCAATTAAGATACTCTTCCCAAACCATTCATGGAGGAATGTTTAGACAACTTTATCATTATCGATTGTAGCATTAGTATGTCATTCCTTATCCGTAGTATATCAACATATAATATTAGGAATGTCACTGGCGCTCCCATCGTCCCTTTTGTACACACTAGAACTCTTACTTCATCGATGTAATCGGATCATCATCTTCTATGATGCGTACCTCATCATCATCATCTATGATGAATCCATACCTCCTAGGTATCTTCTTGGACTATTCCGCATTTATGATTCGGTTGTGGTACAATAGGTCTATCTATAGGTTCTTCTTATTTGACTTATAGTGTTTTGTGGTTCTTGAACTCTTCAAGATCTATTATCCTCCCACTAGCCCCTTTAATAATAAACACATTTATCTTAGAATATGCCGTGTTTCGCAACAAACACCTTTTGCTAAGTAGGATTATAGAACATATACCCTAAACTTACTTTAGGATGTCCCACAAATTGTACTTGTCAAATCTTGTCCCAAGCTTATCCTTTGAAACCTTTTCACATAAGTTGGACAACCCCTTATCTTAACATACTTAAGATTAGGAATCCTCCCTGTCCATAACTTTTATGGAGTCTTGGGACTGGATTTTGAGGTTACATTTTCGTAGATATGTAGCCATTTCTAGGACATGATCCTAGAAGGATACTGGAATGTCGGTAAAATCATTTTGGACCGTACCTTGTTCAACAAGGTATGATTTTACCTTTCAGATACATCAATCAATTATTATGTATCATGAGGTGTCCATTATGAGAAAAACCATTTGAGATGATCTAGAAACTTATTACACAAGTATTTATTCCTTGATCTAATCAAAGAGTCTTAATACTTTGCAAATTTGTTTCACTACTGAATTCTTTGAACCTTTCAAATAATTCACACTTGTATTTCAACAAATACATACATTCAACTCTTTGAATAATCATCTCCTTTTCTTATACTAGTTTGTTCAATATGCAAAATTATTTTCATGTAAGTCAAGTATACAAAATTTATTAAGTAATATTCCAGTTCTATACAAAACATTATTATTATAAATAGAACAACAATTGTTCTTAAATATAATACCAAAGATTTCATTGTCCAACAATAAAATGGAAATAATGTTTCTAACAAAAAATTGGAATACAATAACAACTTATCGACTTAATAGATTTGCCCGTAGTAGCATTGCTAAACTATAAGTTTCTATGGCTAATATGGCAACCTTTGTTACATTTCCGCATATAGGATTACTTATATTTGTTTAGCTTTCTACTTCTGCTTGGTCCCTTCATAAATCTATATTTATGATAACCAAAGTTGGTATCCAATACCCAAGTAGAACCTTGACTTAAAGAAAAATTTATTTTAATCATGAACAAAAATCGACAGAATCAAACTTCACTAAGCTTCTTTGGTTAGCCTCTCGCAAGATGCTTCTCGCAGCTTTCTTTCCAAAGTTGTCCATGCTTATTGCAGTGGGAAGCAAACTCCTTTGCTATCCGTGACGCTTTTATTCTTATTATCCTTTGTTTTTGCCTTTCTATATACCTTCTTTGAATCGTTCTTCTTTCGTAAGATCCTTTGGCCCCTACCAGTAAGACTTGGTCTTTCTTGGTTGGAAAGTGACTCATCATTTTTCAACATGTTAAGCAAATCAACGAAGCTGATATCTAGCTTGTTCATATGAAAAATTCACAACAATTGTGAAAGGAGTCCGGGAGTGAGTGCAAGATCAAATCTTGACTCAACTCTCCATCCATGACAAAACCAGTTGTCCTAATTGATCAATCAAATTGATTATGTTAAGAACTTTTTGTCTGCATTTATAGTGCCATTGCCCATTCTAGATCGGAAGAGCTCCTTAGATATCTCGATATCTATCGGCCCTACTTTCTTCACCATCAACTACTTGATGATGTGAATATAGTAGAGCATCCATAGTTTCATCCGACGTCAAGCTCGTTACTCATGGATGCGAGCATGATGCATCGAGCCAATCTGTGCATCATCTTGCCACTTTCTAAAAGTAGCAATCTCTTCCTCGTAGGCATTGTCTACAACCATTCATGAGGAGGATAGGCGTATTAATGATATAAGATAGCTTTTCAAATGCATGAGAACTATTCTCAAATTCCTTAACCAATCCGCTTAATCTTGGCCTCGTTAATTTAGCATCTAATATGCTACGCAAATGATAGTAATTTTAGACATTTTAAAATTTTGTAAATGAATTTGTAATTAACAATATTTTAACATACATTCTTTTATTAATTACCAAAATAATTTAGGTCTTGTTTTAAATTAGTATCTCCCACTATTTTCTTCAAACTATATTACCTCACTTATATAGTTCTAAAAATCTAATTAAAGATTTGCTAGTGAGAATAAGGATCCCATTTCAAATGTATATAGCCTTGTGGTGACACAACAAACTATATATAAATAAATAGGTAGACAACTTTTGTCAATTACATCAACTATGCAACTCCTTTTCTTTTTGCCTCTTAGATTATTTTGATCAAGTGGTGGCACATCCGAATCAAAATTATCCAAGTTAAGTCCGAACCTAGCACTCCATATATTCAAAAAGAAAAATATCATCCTTGTGGTGACACAACAAAACAATATTGTTCAATTTTCTTTATAAGCATCAAATGTGATAATTAACATCTTAAATACTTAATACTTGCCTTGTGGTGACACAACAAACTCATATTAAATATTTAATACTCTATTAATTTTATCATGCTAGAAGGCGACGCTCGATATTCCAAATATCTTTGAACGCTTAGGACTTAATATATAAAATTGAGGGGTTTGTTATTAATTTGTCTCATCTTGTTTAGCGCTGCATTTATATATATATATAAAATACGCAATATATTAATTAACATGCGAAGCATGTTTGCATATAATATATAATATATATAGTATAAGCATGCACATATAGAATACTATATTCTACCCGGATTGATTATGGACTTTTATTCTAGTTTGGTTCACTAGAGCCACCAAGTGAACCAAAAGGTCAAACCCTAAGGGGTGCAAGAAATAATATTTAAATATAACTATTACATTTAAACTTAGGCTCCATTACAAACAAGTCTTCAAGCGCCTTGCTTCCTTGATCTCCAATTCTTCAAAATTAATTCTAACTATTCCTATTACAAAACTATTTAAAATAAATAGAAACCTTGATCGCTGATCAAGGGGAAGTACATAGGAGGAGATAGAATTTATATTAAGAAAAATTAGAGAAGACGAGGTACGGTAACCCCATTTAATAAAAACCCATACATTCATGCATCCAACTAAAATAAAATCCAATCATATCGGGTCAATAGTCCATAATCAATCCCATTTATTATCATACACATCATCATATGCATCAATAAATAACATTCATCTTATGAATAATAAACATTTAATATATATATTGATATCATTTAATGGGAAAAATTAGTTAGTATAAAATCTATTTTGAATCAAAATAAACTCCTTTATTTTAATCCAAATTTAAATCAAAATAAAACTATTTTATTTTAATTTATCCAATTTTGAATAAAATAAACTATTTTATTTTAATCAAAATCTTTAATCAAAATAAACTCCTTTATTTTAATTAATTATGGAATCCAATTCCATGTAAAAAATAAATAAAAATAAAACTCTTTTATTAAAAGAAACACACGGATTTTCTTTTCCTATTCACAAATAAACTCCTTTATTTTGAATAATATGAAATCTTATTTCATATCTAAATAAACTCCTTTATTTAAGGAAATTAGGATTCTCTTTCCTATTCACAAATAAACTCTTTTATTTTGAATAAAATGAAATCTAATTTCATATCTAAATAAACTCCTTTATTTAAGGAAAGATGGAATACAATTTCAACTCCAATTAGTTATCATGGAATCCAATTCCAACTCTAATTAGTTAGCATGAAATTTAATTTTAAAATTAAATTAAACTTTTATTTTAAAATTAAAATAAACTTTTATTTTAAGATTAAAATAAATATTTTATTTTAATTATAAAATTATTATATATATAATATATAACTAAACCGTTATTAGTTAATATATATATATAATATAATATAAGTAAAACATTTTAAATATATATATATATATATATATATATCATTCCTTGATTTCCTTTTTCAAGCACGTGATAACCCTTTTTTTTTTTTTTTTTTGACTCAAGCTGCTCCGTGATCCGTGCATGCCTTCCTTAAAAAAAATAACTCCTGGCATGACAATTTTGCTAAACCGTGAATCAAATAAGAGTCTGATCCCTTGAAACACTTCCGTGCATTAAAAAAAAAGACAACATAGCAATGCACTCGGAAAGATAAAAAAAAAAAAAAAAAAATTGCAGCGGCGTAGCAGCACACAAAAAAAAATCACGATTTTCAAAAAAAAAAATCCATAATGTGTTTTTTTTTAAAAAATTAAATTTTATACAACAAAATTATGCCCAATTAAATTGTTCTAAACACATATCAATATACATATCAAATTTAACAATTAATAATTCGCATAAAGGTTTGGCTCTGATGCCACTGTTAGGTTTGTAATATTCATGAACGCAATCAAATTGCAAAAATTAATGAAGTTTAGATAAAATCAGAGTTTAAAAATTTTACAAACCATATACCCGGATCACCCTTTATGCACAATTATTAATTAAATGAAAATATGAAGGACAAGAATCATACCTTGAAGATCCGAGCTTCCTCGTGTACAAGTTCACCTCCAATCCTTTTCGCTCAACTTGAATCCAGGGTTTGGTTCCTTCCTTTGATCAACATTAGCCACCCAAGTGTTTGGCCTCTAGAGGTGATCCACCAAGGAAAAGAATTTTCAAGAAGAAGGGTATTGGCTCAAACCCTAGTTTTTCCTATCTCAGATAGAAAAAGGGCGACTTCCAACTTTTGGAATTACATATGTTGTAAAAGTCAACAACCACACTACCCATAATAAGACTCCTCTTATTTATAGATGTGGGCAACCCACCTTAACAATTAAGGAATTGGGATTTATTTAATTAATTAAATTCTTTTAATTAATTAAGCTCCATAATCTTATTAGGGATAATTAATTAAACTCCTTTAACTAAATTTTCTTCCTAATCCAATTAGGAATAAATGAGAGTACTTATATTAAATTAATTCCTAAACTCTTTTAGAAATTAAAATAATAATATAAGACTCCTCTTATTAATTTATATTTAATATTTCTAAAATATTAAATAATAAATATTAAGCTATTTAATTTATTCTATCGCCATAGATTAAATTAAATATACATAACATATTATTACGATTATGCCATTAACTTCTTAAATAATTATTCTTCCTTTTATGGTGTGACCCTTTAGGTTCTCCATATTAAACCTAGGTTGTGAATAAATCAATTAGAATAATTCTAATCTTATTTAAATAAATAAATTAAACAATTAATTTATTTAAATAAATAATATTTATTCTACAATAGGATAAGCCTCCCTAAGCGATCAAACGACTTTCTAGATAATATAGATTTCAACATTAATCATTAAAGAACCTTTGAGTAAATAGTTACTGTCATAATTCAATCCTTCCACCATACAATGTCCCAATTAAATATAAGACATGGAATTCTTGTCAAGTCTTATTTTATTTAATTATATGTATTTTGATCCTTAAATGCACAACTCCAAATAATGCAAATTAGAAACTCTTTTCTAATTTCATTCTCGCGCCGCCAAGGACATTGGGTTGTCATTTATCGAATCACATAGGACATTTTCTTCTTTATTAGAAGTGGTAGATTCTTTATTGTACATTATCTCCATGTACAACTTATTATACCCAAGCATACCCTTTGATATACCCTAAGGGTCTTAAGGAATAAGTCAAAGTATAACTCATCATACACAAGATACTATGATGATCTCAAGTCCAAGGATTACTTGTACTACTATCACTACGAAATTCCTATTGATGTGCAAGTAAAACTCCATTAGGTATTCCTTAGCGAGCCAATGCTCGTTGAACTTATTCTCTAATAAGCACCTACATACTTGCTTTAGTGTCTCCACACAAATGATCATGAGATCAATCATCCTCATCCAATGAGCAAGCAACGTATGTACCAATCTATCCGAATTCACTAATCCCCAATTTAGTAATCCAATGATTGGGAACTATTTTAGTTTTAAGCTTTCAAAGAATTTAGATCTCATTAGAATGATCATCATCATTATTCTAAAAGCATTGCTTAAAACTATGGGTTTATCACATATTATAAAACATCATCATGTAGATAATTAAAAGCCTTTAATAAATTAATACTTTTTATTAATAAATGAATAAGATTGTTACAAAGTATATGCTTTATCATCAAACATGATTGGCTTGTGTGCATATTACTTTTAGAAGTAGTATGGGAAGAAGAACTCAGATTTAGTTATAAAAGATAGCATACGAATTAAAGAAAATTCGTATTTAAGTATAAAGAAAGTTAGAAGTTGTAAGATTTTAATTGAGGACTCATGTGATGGCTGAGTTGTATGAATCTTTGTTTGGGCAGAGGTTTGTGCTTGGTGCAACAACCACTCAGTTTATTACAGTAATAATCATTGAAATTGGTCGCACTATCAAGATGTATATGACGAGAAGGTGAATCTTTTCTCATGTATATACTTGGTTGGTAGAGAACGATAAGATAAGGTGCGAGTTCTTGAAACTCATACTTATGGTAAGTTCGTGACTCATAATTATATGGTATCTTTTTGAACTTCTCAGCGAATGGATGTCTATGGTCTGACTGGGATAGTTTTTAAACTCATATTATTATGGAAAGTTCATGAACTCATAATGTGTGGTAAGTTGATGGACTGTACTAAGGTATAGTGATGTTTAGACTGAAAATGAGTTATTTTCAGTAGAATTAACATTGAAGGTGCTAGAGAAGATTAAGTATTATCGCAAGTAAGACAATGAAGGAAGATGGAGAATAAGATATTCCAAGTCATCTAGCTATGCTAGATTTCGAAGTTTATTGAGATCGTGCTAATGTGCGCATTTTGAAAAGGAGAGAATTGGTTCAACTTTTGGAACCGATGGATTTTAAAAGAACTATTCTTGGTATGTCTATGCTAATTGATTCGGCTAAACAGAAATTGATTTGAAATATCAAAATGAATTTTATATCATCAGTGCATTTGATGCAAAGATGGTAAAAGTATGGAGTTCTTAATGCAACTAAACCTGGTGTGGAATGTGATCTTAGGATCCAACCAGCTATGGAATGATGTATAATGATGAAGTCATAAACTGACAAAGTCCTCAACGTACTGTGAAAAGTACGGTATCATGACGTCATAAAATGTTTTGATGTATTGTGAAAGAATTTAAAGAAGTAGTCGATGTCAATTGATTTGACTAGACAAATGTTTCAAGTTGATGTGCAATTTATTGGTATGGTCTAAGCTACTCGATTTGGCTAAGACGAATGGTATGTCATGATTAAAAGAAAATCGAGCTTTCCTTGAAGAGTTATGCCAAACCAAATTGTTTTGGTCCGGAATCTAATGATTAAGTCTGAGGTGAACATATCCCGAAATGGGGTTATACGATGGGTTGATCGCCTATGTACGGAAGAGTTAGTTTACCTTCTTTGTGAATGTAAACTTACTGTGAAAGAAGGGTTTACGGTGAAATGCTGCTAAACCTAGTAAGAGTTCATGGTCAATTTGACCCCTTAGCAAAAGAATGAAATGTTTTAAAGGAATCTTTATATTCCTATTTATTCCTTTCACTTCATGATTCTTGATAAGTTATGTCAAACTTGTCATTTTCTTCATTCGATCGTTTTCCGTTATGGGGCCCACAAATGGTTGCGTCGGCGTACGAATATTCCTCGATAGCAAGAATATTCCACAACCAAACGAATATTCCCCGACAACAATGAATATTTTATAACCACTTACTTCTTTTGGAAAATTTGCACATTTCACCCATAACCAAAGCATTATATCAAATTAACTCCTTATTATTTCAAGATAATGAATAGAGGAAATTTAATTTTATTTATAAAAAGTTGGGGTCTTACAACTTCCCCTCCTTATGAAATTTCGTCCTCGAAATTGACGAACGTACCTGGTGTTTCAAAAAGGTGAGGGTACCTTGCTTTCATTTCCGATTCTAACTCCTAGGTCATTTAGAATAGATGAGGATGTCATCAATAAAGACAACAACAAACTGATCCAAATATTCTTTGAACACACGGTTCATCATATCCATAAAAGTAGCAGGAGCATTAGTCAATCCAAAAAACATGACTAAGAATTCATAATGCCCGCATCGAAGTTCAAGAAGCGTTTTGGAATATCCTCAGTTTTAATCATGAGCTGATGATATCCAGAACGAAGATCGATCTTTGAAAAGAATTGTGCTCCTTGCAACTGGTCGAACGAGTCATCAATGCGAGGTAGTGGATACTTATTCTTGATGGTGACATGGTTTAATTCCTGGCAGTCAATACAAAGTCGCATACTCCCGTCTTTCTTCTTTATGAATAAAACAGGAGCACCCCAAGGAGATGTACTAGGACAAATAAAACCGATGTCTAACAACTCCTGTAGTTAGATATAATGTTATAGTTGTGGGTAATATTTATAAATTTTGCAAAGTATGCAAGTTGTTATATAATATTCGATTGGTCGGGGAATATTCTTTTTATCGGAGAATATTCGTACGACGGCACAATCATTGGTAGACCCCACAACGGAAGTATTGTCGTTGTTAGAAAATGACAGAATTATCTTTTTATAAAAATAACGGCGAAAGTGTTACCGTTAAAACTGTTGAACTACCAGGTAGTAAAAGTACAGTAATACGCGTGGTTGCATAGTAACACACGGTATTAATTATTGATGCTTACGTGAAAAGTCACTCAGTTATACTCAATTATTGCTACAGTAATTGTTGCATCATATATCTCATATTATTGATTCGATTATTATCACAGTATCATCTACATAATTTATGATATATTATTAAATCAATAATTGAGACGACAAAGTTATTCATATTATTATTTGCAATATTGACAATGTCTAAAAAGTTACATCAAGGAGAGGTTTGGTCACCTAATTAAGGCTTAATAAGGAGAAATCCTTATCGGAAAGCCCCCTCTTTCCTGGGAACGACCTGGTTGCTAAATATTGTGAGTTATAATATTAATGATGAATAAGTTCGTGTTGATTAAAGATGAATTTGATAGTTCCATTGTGTTAGGATTATTAGTGTTAGTGGAAATCGACATCTATTCCGATGATAATTGATGTCTGGGGATAATATTGATAAATTGGGTAATTAATCGGATAAATGAGCAATTAATTGCTACTAATTCACATGCTTATATAACTATTTGTTCGCATGTGTGTACTATTGAATCACATTCTTGTACTATTAAGGGAGTTGGTGCAAGATTGATAATACTTGCATGACTAAGTTAAAAATGGAGGTATAGATGGAGGTACTATACTGTAATTCGTATTTTCACATGATTATAACTATTGATTCACATGATTGAACTATTGATTCACATTATTTACTATTAGGGGAGGTGGTGTAAGTTTGATAATACTTGCAGGACTAAATTAAAATGAAAGAAAAGTGGAGGTATTGATCTTGTAATATTTCGAGCCCCAAAACGTGCAATTATCGAAACTATATTTTCCTATAAATAGAAGCTCATTCTTCCTTCATTTCTCACTAATTCACTAAAGCTATAGAACAATTATTATAGAGAGAAATTATAGAGAGAAAGAAGAAGAGAAGTCTGCTACCTCACTATTCCAATATCCAGTTTCTTCTAAGGTAAGGGGTATTATTTCTTTCGTATTCATGAAGAGAGCTATTGTTATTCCATTCCTTAATATTCTATTGGAATAACATGTCTATGCGAAATACCGCATACGTGGTGAAATTCTTCTGTTATTCCATTCTTTATTATTCTATTGGAATATCATGTTTATAATGCATTACGCCGAATTCGGTTCCATTAATTATTATTACATTGGAATAACACATGCAGACGGCCTATCGCATGCATGGTGATTTCTTTTTTATTTCATTCTTTATTATTCTGTTAGAATATCCGTCGGTGGGTATTACACGCCGACTGGTTCCATTATTTATTATTCATTGGAATAACTTGTCATGCGATACTATCATCACATGCATAGTAATTTTCATTGTTATTCCATTCTTTATTATTCTATTGGAATATCCATGCCAAGCGTATTCCGCTTTGAACTAGTTCCATTATTTATTATCTCGTTGGAATAACATGTCTATGTGGATTACCACATGCATGGTGAATGATCCTTCAGATTCATTCCTTATTAAATTGTGAAAATGATCATTTTACATTGGATTCTGCGTGGCGTATGTTAAAATCCATTTGCAGTTTCGTAATTTTTCGGACATTCAAAAATTCTGGAAAAATTTGGGAGGATATTATGATAAGTTTTCTCACATCTCCAAGTAGAATCACTGAAAGAGGAGTTGTAGATTTTTGTATGGACTATTTTTAACAAAGCATGAAAAAGTGAAAAAAAAATGAGAAAAAGCTACTGCCCACAATTTTGTAAAGGCTATTTCGGCCAATTAATTTGTGAGAAAAATTCTGGCCTTTTGGGACATGGAAATATATGGTATAAAGTACATCCTGTCCAAAAATGAGCTCATTCCGACTTAAAATGAGCAAGTTCTGACTATTTCAATATATAGGTTTTTCCGACGAAAAACGCTATAACCAGAGTTCTATAACTCCGATAACCATGAAATTTAAACTGGAAGCTCATGTTAACATGTGTAAGATCTTGACAAGATTTGGGAATTTCTGGAGTTAAACTTGAGGTAGCTAAATTCTTAAGGAATTAATTAGAAATTGATTTTTGAAAAATACTTAAGGGAGTTGAAAAATTATAAAAAAATACTTGTTGTGTATGAAATATATGTATATATGTTTGGACAAAGGATAGAAAAATAATAAGTTGATTTGGTAATTTTTCATGAAAATGGTTTAGTTACAAACATATGAGTTAAATATGTTATGTGAAGTTGAAGAATTGGTAAATAGGATTTTAGGGCTTGAAAATCCTATATAAGGTATATGCATATTTTGATGAGGATTTGATCATTGGTGATGAAATCTTATGAGTATGGCATTTTGAATGATTAAATGCATTATTTGGTAAAAGTGTAAACAATTGAAATAAATTGTTTATAAGTTTAAGAAGTGATTAAAATATTGTTATAATATTAATAATATTAGATGATGAGTTTATTAAGTGATTGATAATATTTGGACAAATTTAAAGTCTTTAATATTTGTCCTTATTTTCGATTTGATTAATGCTTATATCATTGTCATCATCCTCATGCTTATATTGTGATGAAAGTCATCTTTCGCTTACGTCGTAGATGGACTTGGTATGATTATGACTCGTGGATCATTCGGCAGTATAATCATGACCTGTAATGTTATAAATGATGTGGTAAAAGTCCTCAGTGGCATGTAGTGCATTGATGGACAATTTTTGGCATGATTATGACCATGGATTATTCGGTATAGTCATGACCATTGATGATTTAATGAATATCCTTGGCTCGTAGTGCCGGGATGATTCGATGATGTGGTTTATTTATTAAGCTGAGTCTCAGCGATAAAAATTGATGAAAACATTTTAAAACATAAAAGATAGTAGATATCATGCTCTACTTGACTCTTCTAATGGATTGCTTATTCCGCTGCAGTTAAACTTGATGTCTATTGTATTTTATCAGTTTAATATTGTTGAAGACTAATGATAAATTATTCTACATTATCTTAGTCATAATATTTCTTACTGGGCTAGTTGAGCTCACCCTTTCTTTCACTATTCTCTTCAGGAAATGATAATGTAGCCGGGACTAGTCAGGGAACGGAGTGACGGTCCAGACGATAGCATTAGTAGTCCTCACTATTCTATTAAATAGTGTGACAATAAATGTAATGAGGACTCCATTGAGTATGGATATTTTCTAGATGACAATATTCTTATTAAAACTCTTAGATTATGTTTTGTCGTATTTTACACGACTGTTGTATAATTAAGTTGTATTTAAATTTTGTACCATGTATTTGGCGACTCAAGATGGGTGATGTATACCTGTTTTTGGGGCGTCACATTTAACTCCTAAAGTTCAATAGAAGCCATTCGATATGGGATTTTAGAAATGGGCTTTGTACCCGATTCAAGGTCAATAAAGAATTCAACTTCACGTTCTGGGGGTAGACTAGGAAGTTCTTCAGGAAATACGTCAAGAAATTCACTAACAACAGAAATATTATTCAAACCTGACGTGTTTTTATTCAAGTCCATAACATGGGCTAAGAAAGCTTGACATCTATTTTTTAATAAACGAATGGCTTTATGGCTTGATATGACAGTGATTGGCTTTAGTGATTTGGTTGCTTGAATTCGCATAACAGGTTGGTTAGGAATATGAAAACTAACAACCTTATGAAAATAATCAATTTTAGTATGATGAGTGGTTAACCAATCAATCCCTAAAATCACATCAAATGCGAGTATCTTTAAAGAGATAAGATTAATAGGTAATGTGATGGTGCAAACTTGGATCAAGCAAGATTTATAAACAGTGGATGTAACAAAAGTTTCTCCTAACGAAGTCTCCACAGATAAGTCAAGTCTAATTTCTCCAGAGTCAAGTTTAAACGTTGAGCACAAGCAGGAGAGATAAAAGAATGGGTAGAACCAGTATCTAGTAAGGTATAAACTTCGCAAGAGTTCAAGATTAGCTTACCCGTGATCACCTTGTTTGGGTTTCTCGCATTTTGGCCAGTCACGACAAACGCTCTCCCTTGAACCACCGACTTTGTTTTGTCCGTAGTCGCCTTTGGTGCTGCCATCCCAGCTAGACTTGACTTCGCTACCAGAAAAAAGTGGGCTATATGACCGTCTTTTCCACAACTAAAACACACCTTGGAAGGCTGTGAACAGTTTGGACTTATGTGTCCCTTCTCTCCGCATATGTAGCATCTAACTGGCGGTCGTTCTCCTCCCCTAGAATTTTTTGTTGCTGCTACTGCTGATGTCTTCCCATCATTATTGAATCTCCTCTTTTTAAAATCTCCACTTGACTCACCTCTCCTATTATCATGGCCACGATTACCACCAGAGTAGTTACCGCTTTTGTCCATATTTTTCCTTCCCCGCTGGTTATCATTGCTCTGATGACTGCTGTCATCGGTATGACCCTGGTTGTGCTCCCTCGGTTGAACATGCTCATTATCTTGCTCTAATAATTGAGCCCTGTTGACAACATCTGAATATAGAGAAAATTTGTGAGAGATAAGGTATTGACGAATTTCAGGTTTTAGACCTCTTAGAAACATCCGTGTCATACGTTCCTCATTCTCTACCAAATTAGGTGCAAACCTTGATAACTCCGCGAACTTCGCCTCGTACTGGGACACTGTCATGTTGTTCTGTTCTAGTCTAATAAACTCTACCTCCTTCATATGATGAATACTTTCAGGAAAGTATTTGTCATTGAACAGTTTCTGAAATATTTCCTAAGATATATTAAGTGCGACTGGCTGGGTAAGTTTCACAGATTCCCACCAGTAATCTACCTCACCACGGAACATAAAGGTGACGAATGGAACCTTATGTTCCTCCGTGCATCCCAAGATATCAAATATCTTGGTTATTTGCTTGACCCACGTTTTTGCCTTAATCGGATCCGACTTTCCCAAGAACTCTGGTGGTCCCAACTCCTTGAACTGTTTGGCTGTGACAAACTGCACGTTGCTATCATTTCCACCTGTATTTTGTACACGAGTCTCCCTCGTCTAATTTTACATGAACTGCAAAAAGCTTCTAAACATCCCATCATTCATTTTTTGTTCGGTAGTGTTGTTCACAGGAGGAATATTTCCTTCCTGTTGCACGTTCTCCTGGTTGGTGATTAAAGGTGTCTCCACGGTCTCATACACTCCATTGTTAACATTCTCAACTGCCATTCTCAAATACTAACACAAAACAAGGGTTACTTAAAGAAAATGACATACCACATAATACCCCTATATTCTGACCGACCAACAAATAAGCTTAGGTAGGACACACTAGCGAAGGATTTACTCGTCTCTCCCCTCCTAGTTCTATTCCCCGATCTCTGCCAGAGACCATATCCCTAAGCTCTGATACCAACTGTGACGCCCCCAAAATAGGTATACATCACCCATTCTGAGTCACCAAATACATGGTACAGAAACAACTACAACTCCATTAATATAATTGTCATGCAAAATACGACAACACATAAACTATGAGTTTAAATACAAATATTGTCTTCTAAATAATATCCACACTCAGATAAAGTCCTCATTACGATTATTGATGTACTATATTACCTAATAGTGAGGACTTCTAAAACAACTATCCTAAATCATCACTCCATACCCCGGCTAGTTCCTGCTAAATTCTCACTTCCTGAGAAGAAAAATGGAACAAAAAGGAAAAGGGTGAGCTCAACTAGCCCAGTAAAGAATATTATAACTAAGATAATGAACAACAAATTATCGTTAACCTTCAAAAAATCAGATAAAATATAATGGACAACAAGTTTTAGATCAATATTCGCAGCGGAAATAACAATTCATTAGAAGAGTTTAGTAGAGAATGAAATCTACTATCATCTATGAATTTTAAAAGTTGTTAGTTCCTAGAGGCACAATAGTTATCTAGAAGGGGGGTTGAATAGATATTTTAAATTCTTTTTTTTTTTGAAATACTTGTTGGTTTTGATAATGATTTTAGCACAGTGGAATTAAGATTTGTTTGTTTTCCCTTCAAGATATAATAAATAAATAGGAGTAAGGCAATTATGACAGTTATAGCAGTTATGGCAAGAATATAAGGGACACGGTGATTCTAAGTGGTTCAGAGCATTCAAAGCTCTTAGTCCACTCTTCTACTCCTCGAGTAGGAAATCAACTAAGGATATCTTTACAACTTCTGAATCTCACAGATTCCTTCAAGACCAGCAGTCTTGGAACTTCTTAGTTCACTATTGAACTCGTCAAGTCTAGCAGACTTTTTACTTCACAGTTCACTTAGAACTCTTCAAGTCTTTCTGACTTGGAACTTCTTCCTTCACTAGATAATAGTTGAGTTGTTGAATGGTGCTACTCAGTTGTCGTTAAGCTTGTGTTCGAAAGAACTGAGTAGCTAAGCAAGCTTTTCTTGTTCAGATCGTAGAGTTTGACCGTTGAGTGTTCTTCAGCTTTTTGTTCAGTGCTTGCTTGAAACTTTTATCTGCTGATGTTTTGTATATATGATGCCTTTGAAATGTATCCGTTGAAGACGTCTGTTGAAGCATTAAATGCATTTGGCATTTCTGAACTTTGGTGGAGACTTTCTGTATAACTTCTGATTAGCAGACTGGCCCACTAACACAGCAGACTGCTATCTCACCTAACACCTGAAAAGGTGTTTTCAACTGACCCATAGTACTTTCCTTAGCTTCTTCAATACATTTCTTTGTTATATACTAAGGAGGACTATTGTGTCATTTGGACTCCCGAGGTCTTCAACGTCTATAGCTCATTCCATATTTGTTGTGATTAATCTTTAAACAAGTGGACGAGGCTCGATGCTTCTGACACAAACAGATGAAGCTCTACGATTCTGATCGTGGTGTCATGCCACCTGGGTACTTGGTCTGGTGCTGATAGATGAGAACACTATAATTTCTCTTAAGTACTGGTACACTACGATCTTCACTTGCTTGACTTCCAGACTCTACCCTTCGGAGATCACTCTACGAACTCTGACTTGGCTCGGCAAGCGTTAGGACTACTCTACAATTTCGGAGAGGCCCTTCAAAGCAGATACACTACGATCCTCAATGCTCTATGATTCTGCCTTGTCTTCTACAATCTCTTGATCATCTTGATAGACTACGATTTAGTTGAAGCCTATCTATTACATTTCAAGATATAGATCAACCTAACAGCTTTGATCTCTTCTTCTATAGATTCATTTACAGAATGATAAACATTTAAAGTTCAGATCAACCTAACAAATTTGATCTATCACCAAGTCCTTGTACACGTGTTCCTTTGAAGGACTTTACATATAATCATGACTATTAATTAACTTTCAACATCAAATTCTAAATATGCAATCTCCCAATAATCTCCCCCAATTTGATGTTGACATAACCAAGGAGATTTGTATCATGATTATTAATTTCTAGATTTAGTTGCTAGAAAGTAAATATGACTTAGTGTTTCAGTGAGCAGCTGAAACTTCTAGAGAATAAGCATGAATTTATTGATGTTTGTAAAGACAGATATTATAATTAAGCTTAGTTACATCAATAAGAAATGAGTTTCAACTTAGCTCTATTTCTTCTGTCTTTTGTTCCTTGGAGGATTTGCATACTCTTGAGCTCTTCTCCTCATGCTCGCTTTGTCTCTCCATGCTATATCTTCCAGCTCGCTTTGACTTAGTCTTTCATGATGATCGTGCCTATTCATGAATGTAGGATCTCCAATTGGCATTCTTAGGCCCACCTCTTGTGAGTTGGGAGAAGGCCTTTGACTCCTTATTAGTTGTGCCATGAGAATTTGCTGTTGATCAGGTCGTGGAGTCTGATAGCGAGACTGACTTGTAGGAGAACTTCTTGAGAAAGCAGTAATTTTTCCTTTGCCCCTTCCTTTGTCTCCTTCTCCTTCAATATCCCCCTTTATGTCAGCATCAATGGTTCGAATATCTTCAGAAAGGTGAATTATGCCTTGTATAGGTTCGTTGAGTTGAGTTTGAGATTGAACTATATCTGCACGAATTTCCTCGATCAGAGAGTTAGCACGAGCTTATCTCCTTTGCAGAATGTCCATGACAGTTTCTGTTTGTTTCATTTAACCCATGGAGAAGGCTTATAATTCTTTCATTTGGGTCTTTAGACTCGTGAGATTTTCCATCATAAGTTAATTTTGGGATTCTTGGGTATTTTGTAAAATAAAAACAGCATCCCTATGCTTCTTGGCAGCCAAAAAGTGAATTTGATCCCTTTCATTTATACTTTGGATCATCTCTTTTATTATCTCCCTAAGCTTCTTTGTTGGTTCAGAACTTAGGGTGCTTGGGAGAGTATTGGCAGCATCAATCAACTGAGTCAGCCTCATATGGACAAGTTCGGAGTGAACTTCAAGATCTTCTTGGATGTCCTTGGTCACTTTCTTAGTTGCTTCTGACAACTCCGTTTTGGTGGGGAGATCAGATATAAGCTCATGGAGTTGCGGATTACTTGGAGGAGAGGCTCTTAAATGTTGACCTTGCATTTGGTAGAGAGCAAGATCAAGGTTGAAATAGTCATTTGTTGAGGAAGATGGTATGTCCGATGGAGGGGCAGGTGGGTGAGGTTGAGCTTCAAAAGGAATTGAGTCTATAATTTTGCCAGGTGACTCAACGACTTGTGTAGGTGACTCTATGATTTGATGTGGCTCAATGATCGTAGAGGGAGGGATTATAGGGGATTGAATCAACACAAGGTTTGGCACATTTGGTTCATCGCCATGTAATGTTGGGATTCTCAGAATCGGAAATGATCGAGTGGATGAAGTATCACTTCCAACCATCTTGGTAGTTCCTAGAATTGATTAAAAAATGATGGTGGACAGTGATTTACTCTAAAAGAGATGCGAATAGTTTGTACCTCATGTCCATATCCTGCAGAGGGGCTGTTGGTGATCAGTTTTCGAGAAAAGTTGAGTTTACCTGGGAATCCATGAGCTAGCACCGAAATTACTAGATAGGCTTTGGGCTCTGTGAAAGGACATCATAGGTAGATAGGAGAAAAGTTGATTGTAGTTGGCTCTCCTATGACCATCACATCCCATAGCTATAATCTCCACCTCATCATCATCTTCTTCTTCTCTGTCTTCTCGTGAAGATTCCACTTCAACAATTACCTCCACTGCACTTCCTTGCTTTTCTTCTCTCTCACCCTCCATAGCTTCAATTTTCTCCATTTCTGCAATTTCTAAAGCCAAAATTTCTTGAGGAACTGAGGGAGATTCTTGATGATTTCTTGGCAGTTCTTCCTCAGGAGAAGCTTCTTCTGTCATGAGGACTTCATGATGCTCCCCCTCAGCTAGATCATTTATTTGTATTTCAAACGGCTCCCCCTTAGCTGGAGCATTCTCTAGAGTAGGAACTTTAGGCAGCTCCCCCTCAATTTGAGCTGTGTTCTTCTGACTTGCTTTGGATAGCTCCTTTTCCGCAGCTATCCTTTTATCCTCCTTTAAAGCTTTTTCATTGACAAGAATGTATTTCTTAACGAGTTTTCTTTTTGACTTCCCAGTCGAAAGTTACACAACCTCAAAGACTTTTTTCAAACTTCACTGAATGGTTGATCACCCTAAGAGGTCATTGCAAAGATCTTCTTTGGGAGTGGTGTCCAATCTGGTCTCTACGATTGGTAGAGACTTTACGATCGAGGAACAGATGGCTTCTTTCGACTTCAGGACTGAGTGAGTGAGTGGTTTTTCTTCTTAAGCAAATTGAGAGATGGTAGCTCTGTCTTCATCCTCATCAGACTGTTGTTCTTTCCTTTTCAAATTCTTCAAGGGTTCAGTACCAGAACACTCTTGGGGTAGATCAGTAGTTGAACCTTGAGGCTCCTTTGCCATTTGAGCCTTCACTTTTCTTTTACCCTTGCTTTTTTTGATTAAAGAAATGGGTTCTTCCTTGTTGATTTCTTCTTCTTCTTCAGTTTCCTTAGCAACTGACATGTTTCCTGGAATTCCGGACTCCTTTGCATCATCAGTTCTTCCACTGGACTCAGAAATCATCCTTACATTTTCTGCTGGATTCCTTTTCAAGTTTTCAAACAGCTGCTGGGTCATTCTTCTGTTTGGATTGATGGATTCTCCTTCATCATCCCCAATCTTATCTCCCAATGCTGACTGTAGGATGATGCTTATAAATATCCCGTAGAACATCTTTCCAGAGCTCTCTGACTTCTTCGAACTGAGTATCCATTTCCCAATCCAGTCGAGTAGTAGGGCTCCATAGTTGAGTTGAATCACACAACTGATTGATGTCATGAGCTTAAGCTGCACTTCGTTCACAGAGTCATGGCTAGAGCTCTTGCAGCATATGCATTTCCCAACAATGTCAGCCAAAAATTCATACCTTTGGGGGACCTCTTTCTTTTTGCACCCTCTGACAGTTGGAAACTTTTTGTGGTGCATCTTCTTTAATCCTTCATGAAAATCGATGCCTTGAATGAATGGAAATCCTTTCGATTTGAAGCCTAGGGCTAGGTTTATATCCTCAGCTTTGAGTTTAATTTCCACGTCCTTGACCCTTGTGGTAATGACATCGTTCTCAAACGTTCCATTCCTATAGAACTCTTTTATCAACTTTGGGTAGATCCATGTGCTTGTACCCAGAGCTTCTTCAAGACCAGCTTTCTTTATCAGAGATAATAT
The DNA here is from genome assembly GCA_020205615.1 of Panax quinquefolius. NCBI lineage: Eukaryota > Viridiplantae > Streptophyta > Magnoliopsida > Apiales > Araliaceae > Panax > Panax quinquefolius. The sequence continues at coordinate 81,724,248 of CM035154.1, read as the reverse complement.
TTTATGAAATTTTGGATCAGCTATCTTGAACTCATCGAAAAAAAGTCGGTAACCAGAGATGACATTTGAAGCCGCCATTGATTTCTTTGCGCTGAGAATGATTTAGTGATTTTGAAGGCTAGGGTTTCTGCTGGTAAAGAGAGAGAGAGAGATAAGTTTTTTAAACTTCTGAATTTTCAAAAAGACCTTTTTAAACTATACTTTTAACTTCCCTCCATTCGATCTGCTCAGAGGGGCATGTGTCGAGTTCTGCTTGGCTCCACGATTTTAACTTGTGTGGAAAAATACTGATTTGCCCTTAGCTCCTCCTGAGCTGGTGTAGTCTTTGAGAGGACTACAATCGTCGAGGTAGCACTACGGTCGTTGAGGTTGTCATAGTGATCGTTGAGTCCACTGCAGAGTCTGCTCTATGAACTTTATCTGCTCTGTTCCTTGTGATTAGCTTTTGACTTAGCATTTCTTCCGAGTTAAAGTAGCTCAAGAAGGGCCAATCTCTTAGAATAAACTAAGGATTAGGTTTGTTCTTGAGGCGCTTGACCAAGAGATTGCTTGAATTTGTTGGAACTTTTGTCATCACAGGATGCTCCTTTGTCATATTGATGAGACTCTACGATCGTGGTCTTTCATGGCATTGCAACTCTACGATCATGGACTTTATTTGGTCCTGTCTACGATTTTGAACATAGCCTTTATCTGCATGGTTAGCACAGACTAGAGCATAGATTTTATGGTTGTAGATTTAGCATGCCTAGCTCACTTATTAATTTGTTAAATCTGGATTCATCTAGAGGCTTTTTAAAGACATCAGCAAGTTAATTTTCAGTACAAATGTATTGTAAAGATATGGTTCCATTTTGAACATGATCCCTAATAAAATGATATCTTATTTCTATATGCTTAGTCCTAGAATGCATGACAGGATTGTGTGTTATTGCTATGGCACTTGTGTTATCACAATGAACAGGTATAGATTTGAAATTAAACCCATAGTTTGTCAGTTGATTTTTCATCCATAAGATTTGAGCACAACAGCTACCAACAACAATATATTCAAATTTTCCATTGTTGATGTAGATATCGAAGTTTTGCTTTCGCTAAACCAGACAAAAGTCTGCTTTCAAAGAAATTGATAGGTGCCACTAGTATTTTTTTTTATCTATTTTACAGACTACAAAATCAGCATTTGTATATCCTATCAGTTCAAAAGAGGACTCATTAGGATACCAAACCCCCAAGTGAGGCGTGCCTTTGAGGTACCTGAAAATCCTTTTTTACAAAGTAGCTAATGTGATTCTCAGATTAGCTTAAAATCTAGCACATATACATGTTGCAAAACATTATGTCCGGGTCTCATCGCGCTAGATATAGAAGAGAGCCTATCATACCTCTATATCGAAAGTTATATCAATACTTTTACCTTTTTCATCTTTGTCAAGCTTGGTTGCTGGAGCAATTGGGGTTTTCATGGGAGAGGCTGATTCCATGCCATACTTTTTAAGTAAGTCTTTAATGTACTTGGCTTGGTTTATGAAGATTCCTTCATCAGTATGATTTACTTGATGTCCAAGGAAGACGTTCAGATCACCCATCATGCTCATTTCAAATTTGCTCTACATAAGCTTGGAAAATCTCTTACATAATTTTTCATCAGTAGAGCCAAAGATAATGTCATCAACATATATTTGAAGTAATAAGATTTTGTCTTTATGCTTTCTAAGAAATAATGTGGTGTCTACTCTACCTCTTGTGAACCCATTTTCAATAAGAAAGTTAGTTAATGTTTCATACCATGCTCTAGGTGCTTGTTTAAGACCATATAAGGCTTTTTCTAACTATAGACATAATTAGAGAGAGTTGGATTGATGAAACCTAGAGGTTGTTCCACATATACTTCTTCTTGAAGTTCACCATTTAGGAATGTACTTTTGACATCCATCTGAAAGACTTTGAATTTCATGTGAGCAGCAAAGGCAAGAAATATTCTGATGGCTTCCAATCTGGCAACGGGTGAAAAGGTCTCATCGTAGTCAATGCCTTCTTCTTGAGAGTAACCTTTGGCCACTAGCCTGGCCTTATTCCTTGTTATTACTCCATCTTCATCCATCTTGTTTCTAAAGACCCATTTGGTACCAATGATAGGATGACTCTTTGGTCTTGGAATTAATCTCCATACTTTGCTTCTTTCAAACTGATTTAGTTCTTCCTGCATGGCTTCTATCCGGCTGGAGTCTTCCATAGCATCTTCTATCTTCTTGGGTTCTATTTGTGATAGAAAGCTGAGATAAAAACACTTATTTTGGGTGGCGGCTCTTGTTTTGACTCTTGCATTTGGGTCTCCAATGATTAAGTCTTGAGTGTGGTATATTGCCCATCTTTTTCCTGTTGGAACATCTGTCCTGATGCCTTCTTGTCTGAGACCTTCAAGATCAATTTTAGCTTCTTGATGTGGAGGTTCGTTGTCTTGTGTAGTTCTCTCTACGATCTCCTCTTCTTGCTCGACGATTTCATTTTTTGGAACTACGATCGTAGTGTTAAGCTCGACGACCTCGTTCGTAGTGTCTGAATTATCGTTCGTAGTGTCTTGAGACTTTATTTTGTCCAAGTCTGTTTCGTCAAAGATGATGTGAATTGAGACTTCAACACTTAGTGTCTTCTTGTTGAACACTTTATAAGCTTTACTGTCTGTGGCATATCCTAGAAAGATTCCTTCGTCAGACTTGGGTTGGAATTTTGTCAAATACTGTTTTCCATTGTTGAGTATATAGCATGCACAACCAAACACATGAAAGTAGCTAACACTTGGCTTTCTTCCTCTCCACAGTTCGCAAGGAGTCTTCTTTAACGTAGAGTGTACAAGAGATCTGTTCTAAGTGTAGCATGCAGTGTTAACAGCTTCTGCCTAGAAGTATTCAGGTAGATGGGTTGCTGCAAGTAGAGTTCTTCCAGCCTCTATCAACGTCATGTTCTTTCTCTCAACTACTCTGTTTTGCTGAGGGGTTCATGGAGCTGAGAAGTTGTGACTGATGCCATTGTCTATGCAGAACTGGTCCATCTCCGAGAAGTCGAATTCTCTGCCATGATCACTTCTTATAGCCTTGATTTTCTCCCCCTTCTCGTTCATCACTAGACTGAACATTTTAATTAGTTGGGAGCTAGTTTCATCTTTTGAGTTTAGAAAGAACACCTAAGTGAATCTAGTGTAGTCATCTACTACGACTAGTGAGTATGTGAGATCCCGAATTTTATGAAATGAAAGTATTCAATTTTCTTATAATTATTATGTTATTTAGTAAATGGTTAAATTGATAAAGGTTAAAGTTAAGGGTGATATTTGAAAATTCTGAAAAGTATGCAAGTTATTATAAAATATTCGTTGTGTCGGGGAATATTCGATTGGTCGGGGAATATTCGTTTTAACAGAGAATATTCGTACGACGGCACAATCATTGGTGGACCCCATAACGAAAGTATTGTCGTAGTTAGAAAACGACATAAATATATTTTTATAAAAATAATGGCGAAAGTATTACCGTTAAAACTGTTGAACTACCCGGTAGTAAAAGTACGATGAATGGCGTGGTCGCTTAGTAAAGCACACCAGATTGATTATTGATGCTTACGTAAGAAGTCACTCGCTTATACTCAATTATTGCTACACGAGAATGTCACGATCATATCTCTCATTATCGATTCACTTATTGTCACAAAGATCATCCAGATAATATGTTATATTATTAAATCAATAATTGAGATGACAAAGTTATTCATATTATTATTTTCAATATCGACAATGTATGTAAGTTACACAAGGAGAGGTTTGGTCACCTAATTGCACCAATAAGGAGAAATCCTTATCTAAAGCCCCACTTTCCTAGAACCACCGGTTGTTAAATATTGTGAATTATAATATTAATGATGAATAATTTCATGTTGATTAAAGATGAAATTGATAGTTCCATTGTGTTGGAATTATTAGTGTTAGTGGATATCGACATTTATTTCGATAATAATTGATGTCTGGAGGTTATATTGACCAATCGGGTAATTAACCAGATAAATGAGCAATTAATTGCTATTGATTCACATGATTATAACTATTTGTTCACATGTGTGTACTATTGATTCACATGATTTACTATTAGGGGAGTTGGTGCAAGATTGACAATACTTGTATGACTAAATTAAAAATGGAGGTATAGTAGAAGGTACTATACTATAATTAATTTTTTCGCATGTTTAGAACTATTGAGTCACATGATTTACTATTGATTCACATGATTTACTATTAGGGGATGTGGTGCAAGTTTGATAATACTTGCAGGACTAAATTAAAAATGAAAAAAAAGAGGGAGGTATTATACTGTAATATTTCGAGTCCCAAAATGTGCAATTATCGAAACTATATTTTCCTATAAATAGAAGTTCATTCTTCCTTCATTTCTCACCAATTCACTAAAGATATAGATCAATTATTATAGAGAGAAATTATAGAGAGAAAGAAGAAGAAAAGTCTGCTACCTCACTATTCCAGTATCCAGTCTTCTTCTAAGGTAAGGGGTATTATGTCTTACGTATTCATGAAGAGAGTTTCTGTTATTCCATTCTTTATTATTATATTCGAATAACCTCGCCTATGCTAAGCAATCTTTGCATACATGGTGAAATTCTTCTTTATTCCATTCTTTATTATTCATTGAATATCCTATCTGCATGCGGATTACTGGACTCGGGTTCCATTCTTTATTATTCTCGTTGAATATCCGTGCATGCGGTTTTACGCATGACTTCGTTCCATTCTTTATTATTCGTTGGAATATCCTGCATGCATGCGATTTACGCATGACACTGGTTTCATTCTTTATTATTCTTGGAATATCCGTCTGCGGTTTACGATAACATGGTTCCATTCTTTATTATTCATTGAGAATAACCTCAGTATAAAGGGTCTATCGCATGCATGGTGAATTCTTTTGTTATTCCATTCTTTATTATTCTCGTTGGAATAACTTTTGTTTTGTGGATCACCGCATGCATGGTGAATGATCCTTCAGATTCGTATGAATAGTATTTTCATTCAAAAGGGTTTTCGCCAGGTAGTTTCGTAATTTTTTCGACCTCAAAAATTTCGGAAAAATTTGAAATGATAATTTGATGAGTTTTCTATATTGTGTCCAAAGATGGTGATTTTTGGATGTATAAATTAAGAGTTCTGAATTTTATGGAAAAAGACTATTTTAAAAGTAAACCCTTATAACTCCTTGTGGTTAACTCCAAAATTGGTGAAATTTTTATTGGGAGTACATGTGTATAACAGGAGTATACCCTGTAAATTTTAGAATTTTTGGACAAAAGTACAATTTATGATAAATGTCTAAATATTCGACAGTTTTGGCCATATGAAAAATAGTAAATGAATTTTAAAAATTTTGAGAAAAATATATGTTCAATATGGGACTATATTTTGCTAAATCACAGAAAAGAAAAGTACATTAGTAGTAAAAGTATACGAAGAATACGCTGTGGTCAGATAATAAACACACCGGTATTGATTATTGATGCTTACGTAAGAAGTCACTCGCTTATACTCAATTATTGCTACAAAGAATTGTTGATCATATCTCTCATATTATTGATTTAATTATTGTCACAATATCATCTGTATAATATGTTATATTATTAAATCAATAATTGAGACGATAAAGTTATTCATATTATTATTTGCAATATTGACAATGTCTGTAAGTTTCATCAAGGAGAGGTTTGGTCACCTAATTCATGCGCCAACAAGGAGAAATCCTTATCGGAAAGCCCCCTCTTTCCTGGGAACGACCTGGTTGTTAAATATTGTGAATTATAATATTAATAATGAATAAGTACGTGTTGATTAAAGATGAAATTGATAGTTCCATTGTGTTGGAATTATTAGTGTTAGTGGATATCGACATTTATTTCGATAATAATTGATGTCTGGAGGTTATATTGACCAATCGAGTAATTAACCGGATAAATGAGAAATTAATTGTTATTGATTCACATGATTATAACTATTTATTCACATGTGTGTACTATTGATTCACATGATTTACTATTAGGGGAGTTGGTTAAAGATTGATAATACTTGCATGACTAAATTAAAAATGGAGGTATAGTTGAAGGTACTATACTATAATTAATTTTTTCACATGTTTAGAACTATTGAGTCACATGATTTACTATTGGTTCACATGATTTACTATTAGGGGAGGTGGTGCAAGTTTGATAATACTTGCAGGACTAAATTAAAAATGAAGAAAAAGAGGGAGGTATTATTCTGTAATATTTTGAGCCCCAAAATGTGCAATTATTGAAACTATGTTTTCCTATAAATAGAAGCTCATTCTTCCTTCATTTCTCACCCATTCACTAAAGCTATAGAGCAATTATTATAGAGAGAAATTATAGAGAGAAAAAAGAAGAGAAGTCTGCTACCTCACTATTCCAAAGATCCGCCTTCTTCTAAGGTAAGGGTATTATTTCTTTCAGATTCATGAAGAGAGCTTCTGTTATTCCATTCATTATTATTATGTTGGAATAACCTGTCTATGCGAAGTACTGCATACATGGTGAAATTCTTCTTTTATTCCATTCTTTATTATTCTGTTAGAATATCCTATCTGCAAGTGATTACACGCTGGACCCTGGTTCCATTCTTTATTATTCATTGGAATATCCGTCTGCAAGCGGTTTACGCATGACCTAGTTCCATTCTTTATTATTACGTTGGAATATCCCGTGCATGCGGTTTATATATGACTGGTTTCATTCTTTATTATTCTCATTGAATATATCACATGCAAGTGCGGTTTACGCATGACATGGTTCCATTCTTTATTATTCTATTGAGAATAACCTGTATGTGCGGTCTATCGCATGCATGGTGAATTCTTTTGTTATTCCATTCTTTATTATTCTGTTGGAATAACCTGTCTTTGTGGATTACGGCATGCATGGTAAATGATCCTTTGTATTCGTATGAATTGTATTTTCATTCCAACGGGGTTTCTTCCAGGGGCAGTTTCGTAATTTTTCTGACCCTCAAAAATTCTAGAAAAAATTTGAAATGATGATTTGATGAGTTTTCTATATTGTGTCCAAAGATGGCGATTTTTGGATGTATAAATTAAGAGTTATGAATTTTATGGAAAAATACTATTTTAAAAGTAAACCCTTATAACTCCTTGTGGTTAACTCCAAAATTGGTGAAATTTTTATTGGGAGTACATGTGTATAACAGGAGTATACCCTGTAATTTTAGAATTTTTGGACAAAAGTACAATTTATGATAAATGTCTAAATATTCGGCAGTTTTGGCCATATGAAAAATAGTAAATGAATTTTAAAAATTTTGAGAAAAATATATGTTCAATATGGGACTATATTCTGCTAAATCCCAGAATAAAAAATATTTTTGGGACTGATTTGGTATTTTTCATAAAAATGAACTTGTTGTGAGTAAATGAATTAAATATGTTATGTGAAGTTACAAAATTGGAAAATAGTATTTTAAGGCTTGGGAATCCTATATAGGGTATATGCAGATTTTTGATAAGGGATTTTATCATTGGTGATGAAATCTTATGAGTATGGCATTTTTGAATGATTAAAATGCATTATTTGGTAAAGTATAAACAATTAAAATAAATTATTTATAAGTTTAAGAAGTGATTAAAATATTATTATAATATTAATAATATTAGATTATGAGTTTATTAAGTGATTGATAATATTTGGATAAATTTAAAGTCTTTAATATTTATCCTTGATTTCGTTTGATTATTGCTTATATCATTGTCATCTTCCTCATGCTTATATTGTGATGAAAGTCATCTTTGGCTTACGTGCATAGATGGACTTGGTATGATTATGACCGAGAGGATTATTCAGTATAATCATGGACCGTAATGTAACGAATGATGTGGTAAAAGTCCCTTATTGGTGGTAGTAGTGCATTGATGCACGCTTTTTGGTATGATTATGACTAGGGATTATTCGGTATATAGTCATGACCATTGATGATTTAATAAATATCCTTGGCCCGTTAGTGCGAGGAATGATTCGATGATATGGTTTATTTATTGTCGTCGAGTCTCAAATGATAAAAATTGATGAAAACATTTTAAAACATAGAAGATAGTAGAGATATCACGCTCTACTTGACTCTTCTAATGGATTGTTTATTCCGTTGCAGTTAAACTTGATGTCTATTGTATTTTATAAGTTTAACATTGATGAAGACTAATGATAATTTATTTTGCATTATCTTAGTCATAATATTTCTTACTGGGCTAGTTAAGCTCACCCTTTCTTTCGCTGTTCTCTTCAGGAAATGAGAATATAATTTGGAACAGTCTGGGAAGCGGATTGACATGATTCGGATGGTTGTTTTAGTAGTCCTTACTATTACGTGAAATAGTGTGATAATAAATGTAATGAGGACTCCATTGAGTGTGGATATTATCTAGATGACAATATTTGTATTAAAACTCATAGCATATGTTTTGTCGTATTTTATACGACAGTTGTATAATTAAGTTCTTATTATATTTTGTACCATGTATCTGGCGACTCAAGATGGGTGATGTATACCTGTTTTGGGGGCGTCATAGTTGGTATCAAAGCTTAGGGATATGATCCCTGGCTGAGATGTGAGACAAGAACTAGAAGGGGAGAGACGGGAAATTCCTTCGCTAGTATGACCTACCTAAGTTTATTTGGTATTTAATTGGTCGGTTAGAGTATAGGGATAATATGTGACATGTTAATTAACCCTTATTTTGAAACTATATTCTAGAATGATATCTGAAATACAGGAGATGAGAAATGGGAAAATCATGATAGAGAGAAAATAACCGGTAAGGTACAATCCGAAAAGAAAGCAATGTATTCTCATCATATTCAAACTACCAGGTACGTAAATTTCGAGGGCAAAATTTCATAAGGAGGGGAGATTGTGAGATCCCGAATTTTATAAAATGAAAGTATTCAATTTTCTAATGATTATTATGTTATTTAGTAAATGGTTAAATTGATAAAGGTTAAAGTTAAGGGTGATATTTGAAAATTTTACAAAGTATACAAGTTGTTATAAAATATTCGTTGTGTCGGGGAATATTCGATTGGTCGGGGAATATTCGTTTTAACAGAGAATATTCGTAGAACGGCACAATCATTGGTGGACCCACAACGAAAGTATTGTCGTAGTTAGAAAATGACAGAAATATCTTTTTATAAAAATAATGACAAAAGTATTCTGAATTAAAATTGTTGAACTACCCTAGTAGTAAAAATGCGAATACGCGTGGTTGCATAGCATGACACAGTATTGATTATTGATGCTTACGTGGAAGATCCACTCGCTTATACTCAATTATTGCTACAAGAATTGTTGCATCATATCTCTCATATTATTGATTTAATTATTGTCACAATATCATCTGTATAATATGTTATATTATTAAATCAATAATTGAGACGATAAAGTTATTCATATTATTATTTGCAATATTGACAATGTCTAGAAGTTACATCGAGGAGAGGTTTGGTCACCTAATCAAGGCGCCAATAAGGAGACATCCTTATCGAAAAGCCCCCTCTTTCCTGGGAACGACCTGGTTGTTAAATATTGTGAATTATAATATTAATAATGATTAAGTTCGTGTTGATTAATGATGAAATTGATAGTTCCATTGTGTTGGAATTATTAGTGTTAGTGGATATCGACATTTATTTTGATAATAATTGATGTCTGGAGGTTATATTGACCAATCGGGTAATTAACCAGATAAATGAGCAATTAATTGCTATTGATTCACATGATTATAACTATTTGTTCACATGTGTGTACTATTGATTCACATGATTTACTATTAGGGGAGTTAGTGCAAGATTGATAATACTTGCATGACTAAATTAAAAATGGAGGTATAGTTGAAGGTACTATACTATAATTAATTTTTTCACATGTTTAGAACTATTGAGTCACATGATTTACTATTGATTCACATGATTTACTATTAGGGGAGGTGGTGCAAGTTTGATAATACTTGCAGGACTAAATTAAAAATGAAGAAAAAGTGGGAGGTATTATTCTGTAATATTTTGAGTCCCAAAATGTGCAATTATCGAAACTATGTTTTCCTATAAATAGAAGCTCATTCTTCCTTCATTTCTCACCCATTCACTAAAGCTATAGAGCAATTATTATAGAGAGAAATTATAGAGAGAAAAAAGAAGAGAAGTACGCTACCTCACTATTCCAAAGATCCGGTCTTTCTTCTAAGGTAAGGGTATTATTTCTTTTCATTATTCATGAAGAGAGCTATTGTTATTCCATTCTTTATTATTATGTTGGAATAACTTTGTCTATGCTAAGTAATCGCATACATGGTGAAATTCTTCTTTTATTCCATTCTTTATTATTACTGTTGGAATATCTATCTCATGCGGATTACTTTGGACACTGGTTCCATTCTTTATTATTCATTTGGAATATCACATGCGTGCGGTTTTTATGACTGGTTCCTTTCTTTATTATTCGTTGGAATATCACATGCATGCGGTTTTTACATGACCTAGTTTCATTCTTTATTATTACATTGGAATATCTTATGCATGCGGTTTTACATGACATGGTTCCATTCTTTATTATTCTGTTGAGAATAACTTGTATGTGCGGTCTATCGCATGCATGGTGAATTCTTTTGTTATTCCATTCTTTATTATTCTGTTGAAATAACCTGTCTTTGTGGATTACGGCATGCATGGTAAATGATCCTTTGTATTCGTATGAATTGTATTTTCATTCCAATCGGGTTTTTTTTGTGAAGGCGGTTTGTAATTTTAGGACCCTCAAAAATTCTGGAAAAAATTTAAAATGATAATTTGATGAGTTTTCTATATTGTGTCCAAAGATGGCGATTTTTGGATGTATAAATTAAGAGTTATGAATTTTATGGGAAAATACTATTTTAAAAGTAAACCCTTATAACTCCTTGTGGTTAACTCCAAAATTGGTGAAATTTTTATTGGGAGTACATGTGTATAACAGGAGTATACCCTATACATTTCAGAATTTTTGGACAAAAGTACAATTTATGATAAATGTCTAAATATTCGGAAGTTTTTGCCATATGAAAAATAGTAAATGAATTTTAAAAATTTTGAGAAAAATATATGTTCAATATGGGACTATATTCTGCTAAATCAGAAAAGAAATATTTTTGGGACTGATTTGGTATTTTTCATGAAAATGAACTTGTTATGAGTAAATGAATTAAATATGTTATGTGAAGTAACAAAATTGGAAAATAGAATTTTAAGACTTGGGAATCCTATATAGGGTATATGATTTTTGATAAGAGATTTTATCATTGGTGATGAAATCTTATGAGTATGGCATTTTGAATGATTAAATGCATTATTTGGTAAAGTATAAACAATTAAAATAAATTGTTTATAAGTTTAAGAAGTGATTAAAATATTATTATAATATTAATAATATTAGATTATGTGTTTATTAAGTGATTGATAATATTTGGATAAATTTAATGTCTTTAATATTTATCCTTGATTTCGTTTGATTATTGCTTATATCATTGTCATCTTCCTCATGCTTATATTGTGATGAAAGTCATCTTTGGCTTACGTGCATAGATGGACTTGGTATGATTATGACCAGGGATTATTCGGTATAATCATGACCGTAATGTAACGAATGATGTGGTAAAAGTCCTCATTGGCCGGTAGTGCATTGATGCACAGTTTTTGGTATGATTATGACTAGGGATTATTCGGTATAGTCATGACCATTGATGATTTAATAAATATCCTTGGCCCGTTAGTGCAGGAATGATTCGATGATATGGTTTATTTATTAAGCTGAGTCTCAGCGATAAAAATTGATGAAAACATTTTAAAACATAGAAGATAGTAGATATCATGCTCTACTTGACTCTTCTAATGGATTGTTTATTCCGTTGCAGTTAAACTTGATGTCTATTGTATTTTATAAGTTTAACATTGATGAAGACTAATGATAATTTATTTTGCATTATCTTAGTCATAATATTTCTTACTGGGCTAGTTAAGCTCACCCTTTCTTTCATTGCATTCTCTTGAGAAATGAGAATATAAATTTGGAGCAGTCGAGGAGCTGGATTGACGGTCCAGATGGTTGTTTTAGTAGTCCTTACTATTACGTGAAATAGTGTGATAATAAATGTAATGAGGACTCCATTGAGTGTGGATATTATCTAGATGACAATATTTGTATTAAAACTCATAGCATATGTTTTGTCGTATTTTATACGACAGTTGTATAATTAAGTTCTTATTGTATTTTGTACCATGTATCTGGCGACTCAAGATGGGTGATGTATACCTGTTTTGGGGGCGTCATAGTTGGTATCAAAGCTTAGGGATATGATCCCTGGCTGAGATGTGAGACAAGAACTAGAAGGGGAGAGACGGGAAATTCCTTCGCTAGTATGACCTACCTAAGTTTATTTGGTATTTAATTGGTCGGTTAGAGTATAAGGATAATATGTGACATGTTAATTAACCCTTATTTTGAAACTATATTTTAGAATAATATCTGAAATACAGGAGATGAGAAATGGGAAAATCATGATAGAGAGAAAATAACCGGTAAGGTACAATCCGAAAAGAAAGCAAGGTATTCTCATCATATTCAAAGTACCAGGTACGTAAATTTCGAGGGCGAAATTTCATAAGGAGGGGAGATTGTGAGATCCCAAATTTTATAAAATGAAAGTATTCAATTTTCTAATGATTATTATGTTATTTAGTAAATGGTTAAATTGATAAAGGTTAAAGTTAAGGGTGATATTTGAAAATTTTACAAAGTATACAAGTTGTTATAAAATAAGATTTGTATTCGGGAATATTCGATTGCTCTGGGAATATTTTTTTAACAGAGAATATTAAATAAGCACAATCATTGGTGGACCCCACAACGAAAGTATTGTCGTAGATAGAAAATGATAGAAATATTTTTTTTATAAAAATAACGGCGAAAGTATTACCGTTAAAATTGTTGAACTACCCGGTAGTAAAAAAATACGATGTCTGGCGTGGTTGCATAGTATTCACCGGTATTGATTATTGATGCTTACGTAAGAAGTCACTCAGTTATACTCAATTATTGCTACAGTAATTGCTGCATCATATCTCTCATATTATTGATTTAACTATTGTCACAATATCATCTGTATAATATGTTATATTATTAAATCAATAATTGAGACGACAAAGTTATTCATATTATTATTTTGCAATATTGACAATGTCTAGAAGTTACATCAAGGAGAGGTTTGGTCACCTAATTGCGCGACAATAAGGAGAAATCCTTATCGGAAAGCCCCCTCTTTCCTGGGAACGACCTGGTTGTTAAATATTGTGAATTATAATATTAATAATGAATCAGTTCGTGTTGATTAAAGATGAAATTGATAGTTTCATTGTGTTGGAATTATTAGTGTTAGTGGATATCGACATTTATTTCGATAATAATTGATGTCTGGAGGTTATATTGACCAATCGAGTAATTAACCGGAAAAATGAGCAATTAATTGCTATTGATTCACATGATTATAACTATTTATTCACATGTGTGTACTATTGATTCACATGATTTACTATTAGGGGAGTTGGTACAAGATTGATAATACTTGCATGACTAAATTAAAAATGGAGGTATAGTTGAAGGTACTATACTATAATTAATTTTTTCACATGTTTAGAAATATTGAGTCACATGATTTACTATTGATTCACATGATTTACTATTAGGGGAGGTGGTGCAAGTTTGATAATACTTGCAGGTCTAAAATAAAAATGAAGAAAAAGAGGGAGGTATTATACGGTAATATTTCAAGCCCCAAAATGTGCAATTATCGAAACTATATTTTCCTATAAATAGAAGCTCATTCTTCCTTCATTTCTCACCCATTCACTAAAGCTATAGAGCAATTATTATAGAGAGAAATTATAGAGAGAAAGAAGAAGAGAAGTATGCTACCTCACTATTCCGGTATCCGATTTTCTTCTAAGGTAAGGGTATTATTATATTATTTTCTTTCGTATTCATGAAGAGAGCTTATTGTTATTCCATTCCTTATTATTATGTTGGAATAACCTGTCTATGCGAAGTACTGCATACATGGTGAAATTCTTCTTTTATTCCATTCTTTATTATTCTACATTGGAATATCCTATCTCATGCGGATTACATCGGACTCGTTCCATTCTTTATTATTACATTTGGAATATCCATGCATGCAAGTTTACGCATGACTGGTTTCATTCTTTATTATTCTTTGGAATATCACATGCATGCGGTTTACGCGTGACATGGTTCCATTCTTTATTATTCTGTTGAGAATAACCTATATGTGCGGTCTATCGCATGCATGGTGAATTCTTTTGTTATTCCATTCTTTATTATTCTGTTGGAATAACCTATCTTTGTGGATTACCGCATGCATGGTGAATGATCCTTTATATTCGTATGAATTGTATTTTCATTCAATAGGGGTTTCTACCTGGGGCAGTTTCGTAATTTTTCTGACCCTCAAAAATTCTGGAAAAAAATTGAAATGATAATTTGATGAGTTTTCTATATTGTGTCCAAAGATGGCGATTTTTGGATGTATAAATTAAGAGTTATGAATTTTATGGGAAAAGACTATTTTAAAAGTAAACCCTTATAACACCTTGTGGTTAACTCCAAAATTTGTGAAATTTTTATTGGGAGTACATGTGTATAACAGGAGTATACCTTGTAAATTTTAGAATTTTTGGACAAAAGTATAATTTATGATAAATGTCTAAATATTGGGCAGTTTTGGCCATATGAAAAATAGTAAATAAATTTTAAAAATTTCGAGAAAAATATATGTTCAATATGGGACTATATTCTGCTAAATCCCAAAAAAGAAATATTTTTGGGACTGATTTGGTATTTTTCATGAAAATGAACTTATTATGAGTAAATTAATTAAATATGTTATTTGAAGTAACAAAATTGGAAAATAGGATTTTAAGGCTTGGGAATCCTATATAGGGTATATGCAGATTTTTGATAAGGGATTATATCATTGGTGATGAAATCTTATGAGTATGGCATTTTTGAATGATTAAAATGCATTATTTGGTAAAGTATAAACAATTAAAATAAATTGTTTATAAGTTTAAGAAGTGATTAAAATATTATTATAATATTAATAATATTAGATTATGAGTTTATTAAGTTATTGATAATATTTGGATAAATTTAAAGTCTTTAATATTTATCCTTGATTTTTCTATTTTGATTATTGCTTATATCATTGTCATCTTCCTCATGCTTATATTGTGATGAAAGTCATCTTTGGCTTACGTGCATAGATGGACTTGGTATGATTATGACCAGGGATTATTCGGTATAATCATGACCGTAATGTAACGAATGATGTGGTAAAAGTCCTCATTGGCCGGTAGTGCATTGATGCACAGTTTTTGGTATGATTATGACTAGGGATTATTCGGTATAGTCATTACCATTGATGATTTAATAAATATCCTTGGCCCGTTAGTACAAGAATGATTCGATGATATGGTTTATTTATTAAGCTGAGTCTCAGCGATAAAAATTGATGAAAACATTTTAAAACATAGAAGATAGTAGATATCATGCTCTACTTGACTCTTCTAATGGATTGTTTATTCCGTTGCAGTTAAACTTGATGTCTATTGTATTTTATCATTTTAGCAATGTTGAAGACTAATGATAATTTATTTTGCATTATCTTAGTCATAATATTTCTTACTGGGCTAGTTGAGCTCACCCTTTCTTTCACTGTTCTCTTCAGGAAATGAGAATATAGCTGGAACAAGTCGGGGAACGGATTAACAGTCCAGATGGTTGTTTTAGTAGTCCTCACTATTTCGTGAAATAGTGTGATAATAAATGTAATGAGGACTCCATTGAGTGTGGATATTGTCTAGATGACAATATTTGTATTAAAACTCATAGCATATGTTTTGTCGTATTTTATACAACAGTTGTATAATTAAGTTCTTATTGTATTTTGTACCATGTATCTGGCGACTCAAGATGGATGATGTATACCTGTTTTGGGGGCGTCATAGTTGGTATCAAAGCTTAGGGATATGATCCCTGGCTGAGATGTGAGACAAGAACTAGGAGAGGAGAGACGGGAAATTCCTTCGCTAGTATGACCTACCTAAGTTTATTTGGTATTTAATTGGTCGGTTAGAGTATAGGGATAATATGTGACATGTTAATTAACCCTTATTTTGAAACTATATTCTAGAATGATATCTGAAATACAGGAGATGAGAAATGGGAAAATCATGATAGAGAGAAAATAACCGGGAAGGTACAATCCAAAAAGAAAGCAAGGTATTCTCATCAAACTACCAGGTACGTAAATTTTGAGGGCGAAATTTCATAAGGAGGGGAGATTGTGAGATCCCGAATTTTATGAAATGAAAGTATTCAATTTTCTAATAATTATTATGTTATTTAGTAAATGGTTAAATTTATAAAGGTTAAAGTTAAGGGTGATATTTGAAAATTTAGCAAAGTATGCAAGTTGTTATAAAATATTCGTTGTGTCGGGGAATATTCGATTGGTCGGGGAATATTCGTTTTAACAGAGAATATTCGTACGAAGGCACAATCATTGGTGGACCCCGCAACGAAACTATTGTCGTAGTTAGAAAACTACCGAAATAACTTTTTATAAAAATAACGGCGAAAGTATTACCGTTAAAATTGTTGAACTACCCGGTAGTAAAAGTACAGTAATACGCGTGGTTGCATAGCAGCACACGGTATTGATTATTGATGCTTACGTAAGAAGTCACTCAGTTATACTCAATTATTGCTACAGTAATTGCTGCATCATATCTCTCATATTATTGATTTAATTATTGTCACAATATCATCTGTATAATATGTTATATTATTAAATCAATAATTGAGACGGCAAAGTTATTCATATTATTATTTGCAATATTGACAATGTCTAGAAGTTCTGTCAAGGAGAGGTTTGGTCACCTAATTGCGCGCCAATAAGGAGAAATCCTTATCGGAAAGCCCCATCTTTCCTGGGAACGACCTGGTTGTTAAATATTGTGAATTATAATATTAATAATGAATAAGTTTGTGTTGATTAAAGATGAAATTGATAGTTCCATTGTGTTGGAATTATTAGTGTTAGTGGATATCGACATTTATTTCGATAATAATTGATGTATGGAGGTTATATTGACCAATCGAGTAATTAACCGAATAAATGAGCAATTAATTGCTATTGATTCACATGATTATAATTATTTATTCACATGTGTGTACTATTGATTCACATGATTTACTATTAAGGGAGTTGGTGCAAAATTGATAATACTTGCATGACTAAATTAAAAATGGAGGTATAGTTGAAGGTACTATACTATAATTAATTATTTCACATGTTTAGAAATATTGAGTCACATGATTTACTATTGATTCACATGATTTACTATTAGGGGAGGTGGTGCAAGTTTGATAATACTTGTAGGTCTAAATTAAAAATGAAGAAAAAGAGGGAGGTATTATACTGTAATATTTCGAGCCCCAAAATGTGCAATTATCGAAACTATATTTTCCTATAAATAGAAGTTCATTCTTCCTTCATTTCTCACCCATTCACTAAAGCTATAGAGCAATTATTATAGAGAGAAATTATAGAGAGAAAGAAGAAAAGAAGTCTGCTACCTCATTATTCCAGTATCCAGTCTTCTTCTAAGGTAAGGGGTATTATTTCTTTCGTATTCATGAAGAGAGCTTCTGTTATTCCATTCTTTAATATTATGTTGGAATAACTTTGTCTATCACAAATCGCATACATGGTGAAATTCTACTTTTATTCCATTTTTATTATTACATTGGAATATCCTATCTGCATGCGTGATTACTACCGGACTGGTTCCATTCTTTATTATTCCGTTGAATATCTCACATCATGCGGTTTTACGATGACACCGGTTCCATTCTTTATTATTACATTGGAATATCACATCATGCGGTTTACGCATGACCTGGTTCCATTCTTTATTATTCTATTAGAATATCACATGCATGCGGTTTACGCATGATTCGGTTTCATTCTTTATTATTTCGTTGGAATATCACATGCATGCGGTTTCACGCATGACATGGTTCCATTCTTTATTATTCATTGAGAATAACTTTTGTATATGCGATCTATCGCATGCATGGTGAATTCTTTTATTATTCCATTCTTTATTATTCTGTTGGAATAACCTGTCTTTGTGGATTACCGCATGCATGGTGAATGATCCTTTGTATTCGTATGAATAGTATTTTCATTCAAATGGGGTTTCTGCCAGGGGCAGTTTCATAATTTTTATGACCCTCAAAAATTCTGGAAAAAAATTGAAATGATAATTTGATCAGTTTTCTATATTGTGTCCAAAGATGGCGATATTTGGATGTATAAATTTAGAGTTATGAATTTTATGGAAAAAGATTATTTTAAAAGTAAACCCTTAAAACTCCTTGCGGTTAACTCCAAAATTGGTGAAATTTTTATTGGGAGTACATGTGTATAACAGGAGTATACCCTGTAAATTTCATAATTTTTGGACAAAAGTAAAATTTATGATAAATGTCTAAATATTCGGCAGTTTTGGCCATATGAAAAATAGTAAATGAATTTTAAAAATTTTGAGAAAAATATATGTTCAATATGGGACTATATTCTGCTAAATCCCAGAAAAGAAATATTTTTGGGACTGATTTGGTATTTTTCATGAAAATGAACTTGTTATGAGTAAATGAATTAAATATGTTATGTGAAGTAACAAAATTGGAAAATAGGATTTTAAGGCTTGGGAATCCTATATAGGGTATATGCAGATTTTTGATAAGGGATTTTATCATTGGTGATGAAATCTTATGAGTATGGCATTTTTGAATGATTAAAATGAATTATTTGGTAAAGTATAAACAATTAAAATAAATTGTTTATAAGTTTAAGAAGTGATTAAAATATTATTATAATATTAATAATATTAGATTATGAGTTTATTAAGTGATTGATAATATTTGGATAAATTTAAAGTCTTTAATATTTATCCTTGATTTCGTTTGATTATTGCTTATATCATTGTCATCTTCCTCATGCTTATATTGTGATGAAAGTCATCTTTGGCTTACGTGCATAGATGGACTTGGTATGATTATGACCAGGGATTATTCTGTATAATCATGACCGTAATATAACGAATGATGTGGTAAAAGTCCTCATTTAATTTGTAGTGCATTTATGCATATTTTTTGGTATGATTATGATAGAGGATTATTCGGTATAGTCATGACCATTGATGATTTAATAAATATCCTTGGCCCGTTAGTGCAGGAATGATTCTATGATATGGTTTATTTATTAAGTTGAGTCTCAGCAATAAAAGTTGATGAAAACATTTTAAAACATAGAAGATAGTAGATATCATGCTCTACTTGACTCTTCTAATGGATTGTTTATTCCGTTGCAGTTAAACTTGATGTCTATTGTATTTTATCAGTTTAACATTGTTGAGGACTAATGATAATTTATTTTGCATTATCTTAGTCATAATATTTCTTATTGGGCTAGTTGAGCTCACCCTTTCTTTCACAGTTCTCTTCAGGAAATGAGAATATAGATGGGACGAGTCGGGGAACGGATTGACGGTCCAGATGGTTGTTTTAGTAGTCCTCACTATTCCGTGAAATAGTGTGATAATAACTGTAATGAGGACTCCATTGAGTGTGGATATTGTCTAGATGACAATATTTGTATTAAAACTCATAGCATATGTTTTGTCGTATTTTATACGACAGCTGTATAATTAAGTTCTTATTGTATTTTGTACCATGTATCTGGCGACTCAAGATGGGTGATGTATACCTGTTTTGGGGGCGTCATGGTTGGTATCAAAGCTTAGGGAAATGATCCCTGGCTGAGATGTGAGACAAGAACTAGGAGGGGGAGACGGGAAATTCCTTCGCTAGTATGACCTACCTAAGTTTATTTGGTATTTAATTGGTCGGTTAGAGTATAGAGATAATATGTAACATGTTAATTAACCCTTATTTTGAAACTATATTCTAGAATGATATCTGAAATACAGGAGATGAGAAATGGGAAAATCATGATAGAGAGAAAATAACCGGTAAGGTACAATCCGAAAAGAAAGCAAGGTATTCTCATCATATTCAAACTACCAGGTACGTAAATTTCGAGGGCGAAATTTCATAAGGAGGGGAGATTGTGAGATCCCGAATTTTATGAAATGAAAGTATTCAATTTTCTAATAATTATTATGTTATTTAGTAAATGGTTAAATTGATAAAGGTTAAAGTTAAGGGTGATATTTGAAAATTTTACAAAGTATGCAAGTTGTTATAAAATATTCGTTGTGTCGGGGAATATTCGATTAGTCGGATAATATTCTTTTAACTGAGAATATTCATAATGAAAGACAATCATTGGTGGACCCTAATAACGAAAGTATTGTAAGTAGTTAGAAAGCAGCGTAAATATCTTTTATAAAAATAACGGCGAAAGTATTACCGTTTAAATTGTTGAACTACCCTAAGTAGTAAAAGTACAAGAATGTGCTGGCGTGGTTGCATAAGAAGACACGGTATTGATTATTGATTCTTACGTAAGAAGTCACTCGATTTATACTCAATTATTGCTACGAGAATTCACGCATCATATCTCTCATATTATTAATTTAATTATTGTCACAATATCTTCTGTATAATATGTTATATTATTAAATCAATAATTGAGACGGCAAAGTTATTCATATTATTATTTGCAATATTGACAATGTCTAGAAGTTCTGTCAAGGAGAGGTTTGGTCACCTAATTGCGCGCCAACAAGGAGAAATCCTTATCGAAAAGCCCCCTCTTTCCTGGGAACGACCTGGTTGTTAAATATTGTGAATTTTAATATTAATAATGAATAAGTACGTGTTGATTAAAGATGAAATTGATAGTTCCATTGTGTTGGAATTATTAGTGTTAGTGGATATCGATATTTATTTCGATAATAATTGATGTCTGGAGGTTATATTGACCAATTGAGTAATTAACCGGATAAATGAGCAATTAATTGCTATTGATTCACATGATTATAACTATTATTCACATGTGTGTACTATTGATTCACATGATTTACTATTAGGGGAGTCGGTGCAAGATTGATAATACTTGCATGACTAAATTAAAAATGGAGGTATAGTTGAAGGTACTATACTATAATTAATTTTTTCACATGTTTAGAACTATTGAGTCACATGATTTACTATTGATTCACATGATTTACTATTAGGGGAGGTGGTGCAAGCTGATAATAAATGCAATACTAAATTAAAAATAAAGAAATAGAGGGAGGTATTATACTGTAATATTTCGAGCCCCAAAATGTGCAATTATTGAAACTATATTTTCCTATAAATAGAAGTTCATTCTTCCTTCATTTCTCACCCATTCACTAAAGCTATAGAGCAATTATTATAGAGAGATATTATAGAGAGAAAGAAGAAGAGAAGTCTGCTACCTCACTATTCCAAAGATCCGGATCTTTCTTCTAAGGTAAGGGTATTATTTCTTTCGTATTCATGAAGAAAGCTTCGTTATTCCATTCTTTATTATTATGTTGGAATAACTTGTCATGCAATCTCGCATACATGGTGAAATTCTTCTTTATTCCATTCTTTATTATTACATTGGAATATCACATCTCATAAGGATTACGTTGGACTGGTTCCATTCTTTATTATTCGTTGGAATATCACATGCATGCTGCGTTTTACGCATTGACTTGGTTTCATTCTTTATTACTCTGTTGAAATATCCTGCATGCATGCGGTTTACGCATTTATACGGTTCCATTCTTTATTATTACATTAAGAATAACTTGTATGTCTTGATCTATCATCGCATGCATGGTGAATTCTTTTGTTATTCCATTTTTTATTATTCTGTTGGAATAACCTGGCTTTGTGGATTACCGCATGCATGGTGAATGATCCTTTGTATTCGTATGAATAGTATTTTTATTCAAAAGGGGTTCTGCCAGGGGAAATTTCGTAATTTTTCTGACCCTCAAAAATTCTGGAAAAAAATTGAAATGATAATTTGATGAGTTTTCTATATTGTGTCTAAAGATGGCGATTTTTGGATGTATAAATTAAGAGTTATGAATTTTATGGGAAAAGACTATTTTAAAAGTAAACCCTTATAACTCCTTGTGGTTAACTCCAAAATTGGTGAAATTTTTATTGGGAGTACATGTATATAATAGGAGTATACCCTGTAAATTTCAGAATTTTTGGACAAAAGTACAATTTATGATAAATGTCTAAATATTCAGCAGTTTTGGCCATATGAAAAATAGTAAATGAATTTTAAAAATTTCGAGAAAAATATATGTTCAATATGGTACTATATTCTGCTAAATCCCAAAAAAGAAATATTTTTGGGACTGATTTGGTATTTTTCATGAAAATGAACTTGTTATGAGTAAATGAATTAAATATGTTATGTGAAGTAACAAAATTGGAAAATAGGATTTTAAGGCTTGGGAATCCTATATAGGGTATATGCAGATTTTTGATAAGGGATTTTATCATTGGTGATGAAATTTTAAGAGTATGGCATTTTTGAATGATTAAATTGCATTATTTGATAAAGTATAAACAATTAAAATAAATTGTTTATAAGTTTAAGAAGTGATTAAAATATTATTATAATATTAATAATATTAGATT